>WNGS01000802.1:0-41008 GCA_020271785.1 Procambarus virginalis | reverse complement strand
ATTTGATCACACGAGGTGAGTCAACTAGGTGTTCATAGCGTGAGAGCACTAGATATTCTGACTGGTAGTGCTGCCAGTTGATCCCGACGTTGCCTTGGCTTGGAACGTGGTTGGAGAAGGACTGAAGTGGTGTTCTCGAGCGGCCAATGAGACTGCAGGAAGACTGGTAACAGGTAGTTTGGCTGGGAGTAGCAGTTGTTGGCGGGGTCGGCGCAGCGACCAGATGTGTAGGAGTGGGGGGAGGGGGATTTGCAGGTGCGTGGCTGGTCTTGATATATACGTTTAAGCCACTGTAAAACGTATCTTGAATATATCTGGGAACGTGATGAAGGAAGAGAAGAGCAGACTAAATCTCTTGGAAGAGATTATCGTCACAATATATATATATATATATATATATATATATATATATATATATATATATATATATATATATATATATATATATATATATATATATATATATATATATATACCTGCATTTGGGTGAGGTGACATGTTACAATGGTTTGGGGTGAGGTGAGAACAAACACAGAACACGAAACAATGGGTATAAGCTAAAGGGAAGATTAGATCTGTAACTGCAGAAGGCCTATTGGCCCATATTTCTTGATGTTTCTATATTGGAGCGGAGTCTTGAAGTGGGTAGAATATAGTTGTGCGTTAATTGGCTGTTGATTGCTGGTGTTGACTTCTTGATGTGTAGTGCCTCGCAGATGTCAAGCCGCCTGTTGTCGCTGTATCTATCAATGATTTCTGTGTTGTTTGTTAAGATATCTCTGGTGATGGTTTGGTTGTGGGAAGAGATTATATGTTCCTTGATAGAGCCCTGTTGCTTATGCATCGTTAATCGCCTGGAAAGAGATGTTGTTGTCTTGCCTATATATTGAGTTCTTTGGGGCTTACAGTCCCCAAGTGGGCATTTGAAGGCATAGACGACATTGGTCTCTTTCAAAGCGTTCTGCTTTGTGTCTGGAGAGTTTCTCATGAGTAGGTTGGCAGTTTTCTTGGTTTTATAGTAAATCGTCAATTGTATCTTCTGATTTTTGTCTGTAGGGATAACATTTCTATTAACAATATCTTTCAGGACCCTTTCCTCCGTTTTATGAGCTGTGGAGAAGAAGTTTCTGTAAAATAGTCTAATAGGGGGTATAGGTGTTGTGTTAGTTGTATCTTCAGAGGTTGCATGGCGTTTCACTTTCCTTCTTATGATGTCTTCAATGAAACCATTGGAGAAGCCATTGTTGACTAGGACCTGCCTTACTCTACAAAGTTCTTCGTCGACTTGCTTCCATTCTGAGCTGTGGCTGAGAGCACGGTCGACATAAGCGTTAACAACACTCCTCTTGTACCTATCTGGGCAGTCACTGTTGGCATTTAGGCACATTCCTATGTTTGTTTCCTTAGTGTAGACTGCAGTGTGGAAACCTCCGCTCCTTTCCATGACTGTTACATCTAGAAAGGGCAGCTTCCCATCCTTCTCCATCTCGTAAGTGAAACGTTACACAGAATTCTGCTCAAACGCTTCTTTCAGCTCCTGCAGATGTCTGACATCAGGTACCTGTGTAAAAATGTCGTCAACATACCTGCAGTATATGGCCGGTTTCAAGTTCAAGTCGACTAAGACTTTTTCCTCAATAGTACCCATGTAGAAGTTTGCAAACAGGACGCCTAGGGGAGAACCCTAGCGACCCCATCTACTTGCTTATACATGTGCCCATCCGGGCTCAAGAAGGGTGCCTCCTCAGTACAAGCTTGGAGTAGTTTCCTCAGGATATATATATATATATATATATATATATATATATATATATATATATAATATATATATATATATATATATCTATTATATATATATATATATATATATATATATATATATATATGGTCGTATGGGATTACACCTGTGCATCTACATTGGCTGATACCTATTTACGTTACAGCTCAGCGGAGGGAGGTGGGGCAGCCACCTTCAGGGAGACCCAGAAAATCCACAAGTACAGAGACCTAGAACGTTGTTATAGGTTCGTGCCGATAGGCTCAGAGACTCTGGGCGCCTGGGGTAAATGTGCACTCAAGTTTTTAAAGGAGGTTGGTGAGGAACTCATTGGGAAAACTAGAGACCCACGAGCAGCCAGTTTCCTATTCCAGCGCCTCAGTGTCGCAGTACAGAGGGGAAATGCGTGCTGTATCCTGGGTACGCACCCAACCTCCGAGGAGCTGGACGAGGTCTTCGAACGCTGATTGTTTAATTGTTATATATTTGTGTGTGTGTGTGTGTGTTCTCTGTAAACTGTAGCATTGCAATAAAATAAAACAAAACATACAAAAAAATAATAGGGGTGGTAGGAGAAGAAAAGAATTAAGTATTCAGTGAGAATCCACAAGATCTTCTCTGAATGCTCTTTGTTTTCTTCTTCGAGGATGTGGGTCCCTGCAATTGCACCAGAGGTGGTACCCCTATATATATATATATATATATATATATATATATATATATATATATATATATATATATATATATATATATATATATATATATATGAAATATGTGCGTGTTTGAAGTTATATTTACTTTGAAAGACAAGAATTATTAAAGATCAAAAATTATCAAAATCAAGAATTTTATTAATAAAAGATATTGTACTTGAAACGTCTATTGAATAATGTTTGAAATCGTGAACAGATACATGTGTGAAATTAAAACCTATAAGTCCAATAACTGTCACCCCGGGTGTCAGAGTTGATTAGTGGTTATAACATATTGTTTACAATGGTTTAATTTCATGCCTTAACCCGTTTAATTTTCTCTTTGATATATCACATCATTGTGATTTCTTTGTTTTAAGATTGAGTCAATCCGTCTGTCCATGGTTGGAGGTCAGATGCTTTGGGCTAGTCTTTAACTAAACACATTATTTTATTTTATAGGAAAACCTGTCGAAAACTGAATGCATCTAATTATAATAATAATAACCTATACACGGTTCCCTTCTTTCCCTCAAGATATTTCTACCTTATCATTTGCTCAGTTGGATGAATAAATGTTACCTATATTCTGTAGTACATATCAAATCTTTCTCCGAATGTCTTTTCAAGCTGTTGTTACTTCTAAAACTTCTCCTACATATAAAACATTTATATTGCTTTATGCCTATATGTTTATTGTTAATATGATTGTTCAAGTAAATCTTAAGGAAGAAACCTTTAACACATATATGACACGTATAAGTCTTTTTGCCTGTATGTTTTTTAAGATGTCTCTTAAAGCACATTATAATTAAATTTCTTCCAGACGTAGAACATTTATAAAGGTCTTTACCTGTATTTTTTTTCAAGTGCGTTTTCAAGGTACGTTTATGTGTAAAAAATTTCATGCCATCAGAACATTGACAGGGCTTTTCGTGAATTTTTAAGTGTGTCTTCAGGGAGTCTGGCCATCTGAATTTCTTATTGCAATCTGAACACTGATAACGCTTCTCGAGATAATTTATCTTGGGATGAGGTGGTAATGGTAGCCAATTTATATCACTTTCAACCACTTCATCTTCATCACGTTCATTTTGTAAGACTTTTCTCCGTCAGTTTGTCATTTTTTGATTATTATATATATATATATATATATATATATATATATATATATATATATATATATATATATATATATATATATATATATATATATATTTATAAAGAGAATAGAAGGGAGTACCACCTCTGGCTGGAAGAAGGGGGACCCATAGCCTCGGAGGAAATCACACATAACGCATTGGAGGGAATGTAGGTCCCCTCCAATACAGTTTCTGTGTGCTTTTCTCCTACCACCCCCTTCTTTTTTTATGCTTTATTGTGTATTTAAAGGTTACAAAACATACAAGACAAATGCCTAAAGGTTATGTATCTCTTGAAGCTCCTCCGCTTCCGGACAGGAACCGAGGACGCAGCAAGCATTTCCCCTCTGGATCGCCACACTGAGGCGCTGAAACAAAAAACTGCAAGCCCTTGGGTCTCTGGTGAAGTCGATGAGCTTGGAACCCAATTCCTTGAGAAATCCCAAGGCACTCTTGCCCCAGGGGCCATGCGTCTCAGACGCTATGGGAACAAAGAGGTATTGGCCTGCCAGTCGCCTGTATTTGAGAGATTTTGCTGTTTCCCTGTGGTTGGCCACCCCACCTGCTTGATCAGCTCCGAAGTGTACATAGGTGTCAGCCAGGGTGGATACACATGTGTAGTCCCACACCAACTGTCTGCCCTCCTTCCATGAGTATATGGTGATGCCATCAGGGCGAAGTGCGGAGAAATCCGGGTTCTGGACCCCTAGGATGCGAGGTTCTCTCTCCGCTGGGCACTTAGCTGAGACGAGGCTTCTCTTGATGATGTCATTGACCTCGTTGTGTCTTGCATGCCAGCCCTTTGTGCTTCCACAATGCAACCCATGCAGTCCGTATTGGTCTGCTTCCAAGCAGAAATATATATGTATATATATATATATATATATATATATATATATATATATATATATATATATATATATATATATATATATATATATATATATATATATATATATATATATATATATATATATATACATATATATAAATATTTACTCATTTCTTATACATGTAAAAAGAGAATTATATTATTATATTTATATTTTATGAAAGATTAAAAGATTCTATAGATTTTTTATAAAGAGAAAAAATTATATACGACATCAATAAAAAAGTGTAAAATTTAAAAAAAGATTCACAAATTAAAAAAAAACGTCCATATTAGCGTTACTACCCCAATTCTTTTATTGTTCCTCGTTTAATTATTGGTGTTATTTTGACACCAGATGAGTCAGATTTAGAAGAATATTAGTTTAATAAAAGGCTTCATAATGTTTTATATTACTACGTTGAAGAATGGGAATTTACAGACTTATATTACATCGAACATACAGACGAGGTCAATACCTCTTTTCTAATTGACCATTCATTAATTTTTTCAAATATGTCAAATCAAATTGAATCTGTTTTTCAAATCTAAAGTTGAAGGCCAAATGCTTGATGTAAGACTTGAAGAAAATTAAGTGCGTCTAAAAATAATGTAAACTCTTACACTGTCCCTGTCTCTCCCTCACAATAGATCAGTTTAATAAATTACTTCTTACCTATGCTCTTCAATACATATCGCCTCTTTCTCTAAATGTTTCTGCAAGTGGTTGTTAATAGTAAACTTTCTCCCACACATAAAACATATATAAGGTTTTATGCTTGTATGTATGTATCCAAGTGGCCCCTTGAGGTTACCTTGAGGTGCTTCCGGGGCTCAGCGTCCCCGCGGCCCGGTCGTCGACCAGGCCTCCTGGTTGCTGGACTGATCAACCAGGCTGTTAGACGCGGCTGCTCGCAGCCTGACGTATGAGTCACAGCCTGGTTGATTAGGTATCCTTTGGAGGTGCTTATCCAGTTCTCTCTTGAACACTGTGAGGGGTTTGCCAGCTATGCCCCTTATGTGTAGCGGAAACCTGTTGAACAGTCTCGGGCCTCTGATGTTGAAAGAGTTCTCTCTCAGAGTACCTGTTGCACCTCTGCTTTTCAACGGGGGTATTCTGCACATCCTGTCATGTCTTCTGGTCTCATGTGATGTCATTTCTGTGTGCAGGTTTGGGACCAGCCCCTCAATTATTTTCCACGTGTAAATTATTATGTATCTCTCCCGCCTGTGCTCAAGGTAGTACAGATTTAGGCTCTTTAGTCGGTCCCAGTAATTTAGATGTTTTATTGAGTGGATTCTAGCAGTGAAGGATCTCTGCACGCTCTCCAGGTCAGCAATTTCTCCAGCTTTGAAAGGGGCTGTCATTGTGCAGCAGTACTCCACTCTAGAGAGCACAAGCGTTTTGAAAAGTATCATCATCGGTATAGCATCTCTAGTGTGAAAAGTTCTTGTTATCCAACCTGTCATTTTTCTTGCAGTTGTGACGGCTACTTTATTGTGTTCTTTAAAGGTAAGGTCTTCCGACATGAGTACACCCAGATCCTTTACATTGCCTTTTCGTTTTATGTTATGATTTGCCTGAGTTTTGTACGTGGTTTCCGCTTTTATATTTTCATTTTTTCCGTAGCCTTTTGATGGCCTTTTGCTCTCTTTGCCTCTCCTGGGTTTTGTATGATTCTTGTAGCTTGAGTTCAATTGTTTCTATTTCTCTACCTAACCTTCCTCGAAGTTCTTGAGATAGGGTGCGACTCTCAAGTTGTTCCGCGATTCGTTTTCTTCGCCTATATAGGGAACGACGTTCCCGTTCCAGTCTGCATCTCCCCTACTAACAAACTCTTTACCACACATATATGACACTTATAAGGCATTTCGCCTCTAAGTCTTTTTAAATGTGTCTTAAGCTGGTTTTATAATTTACATTTCTCCCACACTTAGAACATTTATGAAGACCTTCACCGGTATGAATTTACAAATTCATTTTCAAGGTATTTTTTTACTAAAACATTTCATGCATACAGAACATTGATAAAGCTTTTCAAGTATTTTCAAGTGAGTCTTCAAGGAAACAGGCCATCTAAATTTTTTCTTACAGTCCGAGCCCTCATAACGTTTCCCGATATAATTTCTACCACTTCTAGTCTGTTTGGCTGTCTCCTTGTTAACATTGGTTGAAATAAAACCTGAGTTCAACATAATACAAAATATTTTTATTAACTTTCCTTTTTATAAGTTAATTTTATAATCTATATAGTTAAAAATATATATGTTCGTTTGTTCAAAATCGCTAATCTCCGAAAGGTCTTCACCGATTGCTTTGAAATTTTCACACAACGTTCCATTTGTATCCGAGCAGGTTTTTATATACATACTATATAGATGTCACGTCTGTGATGGAAAAAACATGTTTTTTTTTAACTGATTTTCATGTGTTTTTCATGCAAGGGAAATCTTCGAAACCTCTTTACCGATTGCTTTGAAATTTTGACACAACGTTGCATTCAAATAGGCGCATGTTTTTATATACCTACTATATACATGCCTCACCTGGGACAGGAAAAAACTTGTTTTTTTTAAAACAGTGTCATCTGTTGGACGTAAGAGCAACACATGCTGTAATCTCCAAAAGTTCTTCACCAATTGCTTTGAAATTTTGACACAACATTCCTTTCGAATTTGCGTGTGTTTTGATGTACCTGCAATATAGATGCCACACCTGTGACAGGTAAAAAAAATTATTTTCTTGAAAAACAGCGCCATCTGTTGCATGTAATAGCAACACAGGTTGCATAAAATATGTTACGATTCCATTTCAGTGTTTCTGATTGCATTGATAAATTGAATTTTCAGAGATTTCGATTTATATTAATTTTGATTTAATTATTTTGTGTGACATTGCATTGGAATTGAGCTGTGTTGTTTATCATACCCATTCATTTTATGAGTATAGTCTATTTTTTATTTTTTCATTTGGTTTTTTTAACTGTTCTTATTTTTCAGTGCAATTGGTGGTGGAATTGAGCTGTGTTGATTGATCTGCGTTTTAATTGAAATATTTTATTAGTATTTTTTTTTAACAAGAAAATGGTCAACACGTATATTTCACAGCTGCAAATGTGCAACACATTGCTATGAATCCACCGGCTACAACGTTAACTGCTTTCTTAACGTTATGTCAAAATGATGCATTTGCGAAAACACTGCTGTATTCGGAAGTGTCTCCATATTACATATGGAATGCGAGCAGAAAATCATTTCAACGAGGCAGAAGAGGAGAGCGAGTCGATGGACAACCTGGTATATTCAAATAAACACCGACAGGCACACTGTACACTGTGCATCCTAATCATGATGAATGCTTCTTTATTCGCATGCTGTTGGTAAATGTGCTTGGTCCAACGTCTTTCCAGCAATTGAGATTTGTCAACGGCGTTACACATGCCACTTTCCGTAGTGCATGTCAAGCTCTGTATTTATTGGAGAACGACAGACACTGGAGTGAATGCATTAATGATGCGTCAAACAAGTAACATTCAAATCAAATTCGTGCATTGTTTGCAATCATATTGACCGCCTGATTTCCTTCATCTCAAACAGAGTTTGAGATGAAGGACTGCCCGAAACGCTTTGTGTAATAGTGGCTTTAGGCATTGTATGTACTAGCTCTATCTATAAATTCATCAATATTTGTATCACACCCTGTAGGTATGTATGTACTTTACCTGAATCAACATTGGAATTTGAATTTGAGTTATGGGAGAAATATAAATCGCACTTAGCTTAAGATATTGTCCATCGAATACGCAAGGAAAATTCAAATATGAACATGGATTTCACAGCAGAAATCTACAGCGAAGGATTGATAATGATTAAGGATTTGTGCTTAGAATTCGCAAACAAAGTTCTCAACAATTGGGAATGCCGTCAGCAAATCGATCTGCTGCTGTTTCGTTCAATGTAGAATTGCGTCGTGAACAAAATTACAACACAGATGATCTGTTGTAGGTGCAATCAAATATTCCTAAGCTAACGCTTGAGCAAAAAGGCATTTGCGATCAGATAACTCAAATTGTCAATAACGGACTTGGAGAAATCTTCTTCTTAGACACGCCAGGAGGAACTGGTAAAACCTTTCTAATTAAATTGATTCTGGCAGCAATTCGATCCCAAAATGGAATAGACTTAGCTCTTGCATTGTCCTGAATAGCTGCGACATTCCTACCAGGTGAAAGAACTGCTCATGCGGCTTTGAAATTGCCATTGAACATCCAATTCATTGAAACTCCTAAGTGCAACATTCCCAAAAGATCCGGCATGGAAAAAGTATTGCAGAAATGCAAACGTATTGTTTTGGAAAAATGCACAATGGACTACAAAAAATCGCTCGAGGCTCTTGATCGATCATTGCAAGATTTGCTTGGAAACATCAGACAATTTGGGAATGCATTAATATTGCTTGCAGGAAATTTCAGGCAAACATTACCTGTAATTCGTCGATCGACGCCAGCGGACGAAATAAATGCTTGCCTGAAATAATTTACTTTGTGGTACCACGTAAAGTCGTTAAAATTAAATACAAATGTGCGTGTTCAGCTGCAAAACGATCCATTAGCTGAGATATTCTCACGTCAATTTCTGAAAATTGGGAACGGAAAAGTGCCGGTTGATCTGACCTCAGGACGAATTTCATTGCGTCACAACTTCTGCAATTTAGTGACGTCAAAAGAAGAATTGGTTGAAAAAGTATTTCCCAATATTCAAACCAATTATAAGGATCACGATTAGCGAAGTGAACGAGCTATTCTTGCGGGCCAAGAACAAGGACGTCTGCGAACTTAACAATATTATTCAGTCTAACATTCAAAGCGAGGCAGTCACATACAAGTCCGTCGACATTGTTGTGGAAGCAGATGAAGCGGTTAATTATACAACAGAATTTTTGAATTCACTCGATCTGCCAGGGACACGTACGGCTCGATTACACGTATGGCAATTGAAAATCGGCGAGCCAATTATCATGTTGCGAGATATTAACCAGACAAAGCTTTGCAACACACGCGGCTTGCAGTAAAAAAAATAATCAGCAACGTCATAGAAGTATTAATCTTGACAGGACCTTTTAAAGGTTTAGATGTCCTCATTCCTCGCATTCCTATGATTCCAACAGATGCCATTTCAATATAAGATACTGTAATTTCAAATTCGATTGGCGTTTGCAATCACCATTGCAGGGCGCCTGACACCTGAGTGGACAGCACTTCGGATTCGTAGTCCTGAGGTTCCAGGTTCGATCCCTGGTAGAGGCGGATACAAATGGGGGAAAAAGTTTCTTTCGCCCTGATGCCCCTTTTACCTGGCAGAAATAGGTACCTAGGAGTTAGACAGCTGCTACGGGCTACTTCCTGGGGAGGGTAACAAAATGGAGGCCTGGTCATGGACGGGGCCTAGGGGACACTGAGCCTGGAAATCATCTGAAGATAACCTCAAGATAACTATCAACAAAGCTCCGGGCGAATTTTTAGAATTGTGCGCTTTATATCAGGACATGAATTGCTTCTCACATGGACAATTATATGTTGCGTGTTCTAGAGTCGGAAAATTAGACAATCTCTGTATCTCCACAGACAATGGAACAACAAAAAGTATAGGATACCCACAAACATTGCAAAATTAAACATATCAGAAACATGCACTTTCTCTTTTCTCTCTTTTCCATTTAACCAGACTGAGCCACAGCAACGCGTGGTGGGTACAGCTAGTATTATATATTGAAACAAATTTGGGAAAGGTGTAGCGGCTTATTAGACTGGTGGAATTTATTTGTAACAACATGCAACATTTTTAGTACTTTTAGGAAAGTAGGATGGAAATCAATCCCTCTGAGAAATTGACAAGGTAATGATCATGTCTCGGTTCCATTAATCTTTTCTCATAGCTCATACCCCTCAGCACAGGGATTAGCTTGGTGGCATCCCTCTGAACCTTTTCTAACTTTGTTTTGTGTTTGACTAGATGGGGACCCCATGCTGGAGCCGCATATTTCTAGTATAGGTCTGATATATATACGGTGTGTGTGTCTTGTTCCTGTAAAACTGGAACACAAATACTAATAATCTAGGCCATATGTTTCACACCATAACAAGTTTTAATGTTGATCAAAAAGTCTATCCTAATATGCAAAATTCCATGAATATATCTGTTCATCCGGGAGATATTCTTATCCCTGATTCAAAGATCTTTTTACAGGTGTTAGCTATGCCGCTTAATCTCATAGACCAGGGAGTGAAAGTGATCTGGGCCGATACATACAGATCAAACGAGAATTTGATCCCCACCGATATCTATTCTCATATTCATACCAGCGTTACGGAGAAACTAATTCCCATACATTATCGACACGATAGATCTTAGGTCAGCATTGATCAGAAGTATCTAGTCTAAAAAAGATGTTCCTGACGACGTTCTAACATACATTACATGGGTGTTAGCTTTTGTATAAAAAGATACAAACGAAGAGGGTTCTATAGAATCTTTTTGGCTTCTACCATCGTCAGTCACCACAATAAATATATAGATTTTTTGAAGAGTGGGCCAGTTAGTTTCTTTTTCAAATAGTTCTATGAGACGTCTGACATTCAAAAGCGGACAATCATGTTGAGGTAGAGGAAGTACTTCTTCGTCTTCATTGTATCCTCATATCCTTCGTCCTCATTGTATCCTCAATTATGTGACGTATTACCATGCATCACATAAATAAAAAGGAAGGAATTGGTATATATAGGTAGTTGGTAAAAGAATTGCAACTGGAAGTGCTACTGCCCTCACACGGATCCTGCAGCCTCTCAGAAACACAAACCAGGGTTTTACACAATTTCCCCATGCACACACACACACACACACACACACACATTCACTATGCCATGTCGTGGCATTGTCGACTTAGGTGTGTCAGGGACCATCCTCGGAGTAAGTTCGAACCCTCAACACGGCTCCTTGTGGATTTTTTCATTTGATGCATCATGCTATTGTGATTTCTGATGTGAATAATAAGACCAACAACTGAGAAGTATATACATCGTTTTCTTTTCAGCCATCATTTGGATGAAGCAAAAACTACCTTTTATCTCACTGGGGGAAGTCCTAATATTCATGAATTGCCAACAACTAAAAGCACTAATACCTTTTGATAGTTAAAGATTAATTAAATGTGAAATTAAAAAAATAAAAATAAATTGTTTTTACCATGATGACACATACTCCACTTTCGTTAATAACAACCACATCAACAAAGAATACTGTAAATCCTCAACAAGTGCCTCAGTTATTACCCCAGCCGCATGTTGCAGAGTTGAGAACAGCTAACAGAATACGTGAAGATTCTTACTGGGTCCAATAACAACTTCTCATGGGCAAAATAATAATAAGAATACAGAAATAGCACCAGATAAAGTCAATGTCGGTAATAAAATGAAAAATTGGGCTATTTCTTTTATGTATCTTTTATATATGTATCTTATGTTTTTTTTTTGATTGGTTTAATAGTCACGTTTTATCTACTAGGAACAAATATTTATAAATCATTAGTGTCATTATTAATTTGTATTATTTTGTTTTTATTAATTACATTTATATTAACCTATCATCAATATCAATACAAATCAATTGTTTCTTATTGCCAGAAAATCATTAACAATGATTTTGCTAAATCATTTTTATTGGATTTTTGCTAAAAAATCCATTTTGCTAAAAATTACCTCTTTATATTATCTGTTAGATTAGGGACCTGCCCTAAACACTGTGCTTACTAGTGGCTTTACGAGCTAAACAACTTACAAATTTATTAAATTTCATTTCACTTATTATTTTTGTTTCCTGATTCTCATCATCAATTTACACTTAAATTTTCCCCTCCACTTAATAGTGAGTCACCGCATAACATTACTAATAAGAATGGAAAGGCAGTACTTCTGCTAGTACTGAACCCAAACCACCATCATCCATCACAACATGTGGGGGAAAAAAAGCCGGCCTGAGAGATGGCAATAAATATCCACCTAATAAACGAGTTGTGAATACAGCTCATACCTGACTCCATTATGTACGGTAAAAGTTTAAAAACGAGTAAGGATAATTTAGACAATTATTTTATCGAGTTTAGGGATGATCTGAATAATCCCGCCATTTTGCTAAAAATTACTTCTTTATATTATCTGTTAGATTAGGGACCTGCCCTAAACACTGTGCTTACTAGTGGCTTTACGAGAATGTGAACACATCATCCTATGTACTCTCATAAACCATATGTAACTTATTGCATATATATAAATAAATAAATAAATTATAGATGACACTAATCTTTCAACTATAGACATTGCCATTGGCTTATCCCAATAAAAAATCCAACACATATTTGTATCCATCACTCTTTAAAAAAGTACATTTTAAATAACAGGTAATGTGATATGTATCATGTTAACAATTGGAAACATTATGAAATAAAATCACATCATTCCCATATCTCTATACATCTCTTTATATAATTCCAATTGCATTGTTAATGATTTTTATAGATGCACTCAATAATTTAAAAAATGAGTTGGTGTCATGGAAAAGCATTTAGGCGCATTAAAAATAATCATTTATGGTTCGTTTTCATTAAAAAACACAAGATCGTTATAAAAATATTACATCTATTATGCTTCTCTTAATATCATACCAATCGTATTGTCAATGATTTTTTTAAAGATGCATTAAATATTATAAGATGCAGTTGGTGTGTTGGGAAGCTATTAGGCACATTAAAAGTAATCATTTATGGTTCGTTTTCATTTTGAGATTTTATGAGTTTCTTTAGAAAAAACACATGATCATTTTACAACTATATCTCTCTTAATATGGTTCCCATCGCGTTTTTAATGATTTTTGTAGATGATCGCAACATTTTAAGAAGCAGTTGAGGTCATGGAAATGATATTAAGCACATTAAAAAATTATTCTATGGTTCGTTTTAATTTGAAATTTCATGAGTTTCTCTAAAAAAAAAAAAGGCGATCGTTTGCCTGGCCTGCCAGACGATGATCCCCAGCGCACTCTACAGTGAGTTGGCTTGGCATTTCTTGTGAGAGCCCACCCACACTAAAACAACATATGAATACAAGGGCATAAAGCGACCTGTCTGCAGCATGTACAGTAAAAGTTTAAAAACGAACAAGGATAATTGAGACAACCATTTTATTGAGTTTAATGATGATCTAAATAATCTCGTCCTTATAAATGATGTTAGTCTTTCAACTATTGACATTGCCATTGGCCTATAGCAAAATAAATGCATCAACAAATATTTGTATCCACTACTCTTTTTTAAAAAAAAGTACTTATAATTGGATGAAAATAAAGATTTAACAAGTATTTATAAAACTATAAACTCACTTATAATAATAATTATAATAATAATAGTAATATACCATAATAATGGTATTTTTATTTTTATTTTATATACTTATTAAAAAATAGAGGGGTTTAGTTTTATAATAATATATAATGTGATATGTAATATGTTAACAGGAAACCTAATGAAATACAATCACATCACTCTCATATCTGTATACCTTTCTCAATATCATTCCAATCGCGTTTTTAATTATTTTTATAGATGCACTCAATATTATAAGAAGGAGTTGGTGTCTTGGAGAAGTTATTCAGCACATTAAAAATAATAATCTATGGGTCGTTTTTGTTTTGAGATTTCATGAGTTTCTCTATAAAAAATACAAGATCGTTATAAAACTATATCTCTCTTAATTTGGCACCAATCGCGTTTTTAATGATTTTCGTAGATGATCGCAACATTATAAGAAGCAGTTGGGTTAATGGAAATGCTATTATACACATTAAAAATAATATTCCCTGTTTTTTTTCATTTTGAGATTTCATGAGTTTTTCTGAAAGAAAATATGCGATCGTTTGTCTGGCCCGCCGGACGATGATCCCCTGGGCACTCCACAGTGAGTTGGCCTGGCATTTCTTGTGATCATCACCTGGCAGGCAAGGGAAACGATCACGTATTTTCTTTTAGAGAAGATCATGAAATCTCAATTAAAAACGAATCATAAAATATTATTTTTAATTGGTTAATAGCTTTTCCAAAATTCCAACTGTTTCTTATAATGTTGCGATGATCTATGAAAATCATTAAAAATGCGATTGGAATGATATTAAGAGAGGTATAGAGATATAGGAGAGACGTGATTGTAAGGTTCCCTGTTGTTATCATATTACATATCACATTACCTATTATTTATAAGGTAAATTTTTAAAGAGTGGTGGATACTAATATTTGTTGATATTTATTAAATTTATTTACCTGAAAGTTACTTACTTCACTTTACATCTTTGTTTTTGGGGTGGCGTATAAAGTTGCACATATTGTCCAAATGACATGGTATCACATAAATCTTGCTCAACATGGGTTACATTAGATGAAACGGGGGGAATTGAAGTATGTATATCTACTGTTTTATCAACAACTTGAAAATACTCACTTGGATTCTTAATTTCAACAGAATAATTAGGCGAGATAAAAACTGAACTTTTATTTGCCAGATCACTTAAATTAAGTTTTCTAAAGTTTACCCCACTAATTCGAGATGTTATATTTGATAAAACGGTAATTGTATTCTTTAATACTAACATGTCATTAGAACATAGACTTTTGAGAGTAATAAATCCGATATTTGGCGAATATACAACATTAGGCGGTGCTATTTCTAGGGTATTCATACCGTCTTTGTATATATCTGAAAATATATCTATATTCTCTGATTTTGCGGTATTCATATATGGATCAATTTTTTTATTGGGATATAAGCCAATGGCAATGTCAATAGTTGAAAGTTTAACGTTATCTATAATAACGGAATTATTTAGATCATCCTTAAACTCGATAAAATAATTGTGTAAATTATCTTTGCTCGGTTTTAAACTTTTATGGTACATGCTGGAGTCATTCATATGTTTCTCTATAGCAATATCAGTAAGATTGGGAGATGTGACATTATTTAACTGAGGAAATGTGTCTGGTTTATTAGGCTCTCCGGGTTTCAGCGTCGGTGTATGCGCTGTATTTACAATATCGTTTATTGGGTGGATATTTATTGCCCTCTTTAAGACCTCGTTTTAATTTTTCGCATGCTGTGGTGGATGATGGTGGTTTGGGTTCAGAACTGGCAGTAAATACTGCCTTTCCGTTCTTATTAATGATATGAATATTATGGGGAGTGGTGATACACTCACCATTAAGTGGAGGGAAATCATTAAGTGCATTGGGATCATCAGATAAAGTAATAGCTAAGGCCAGAAAATCGTGCATTCGATGTGTGGACAAGGGTTCATAACAAGCAAAATTTGTTTGATTTAGATATTATCTACTCCCATCATTCTCTGTTGATGAAATTGTTTTCATTTGTAAACGTCGCTGAGATTGGATCAGTTGAGAAAAGTAAATGTTTAAGACGGAATTTACATCAAAGATTTTTAGTAGAACTTCACAATTTTCGTTATTTCCTGCCTTAACAAATTGGTCAGGTGAGTTACTTATTAATTTATTTCTGTTAATTGATGATGGTGATGATGTGGATGATGTTGATTGTGTTGATAATGATGTTATTGGATCTGCTATATTCCCTTTGTAATAACCATTAACAAGATAATTAGGAAGAGCTTTCATGAAATTCACATAAACTTTCATTTGCCGATCAATGTCACCATCATTACAAACATCAGTTTCATCTGTATCGACCCAAATCACTTTAACTCCCTGGTCTGTAAGATTAGACGGCATAGCTAACATCTGTAAAAAGATCTTTGAATCAGGGATGAGAATATTACCCGGATGAAAAGATATATTCATGGCATTTTGCATATTAGGATAGACTTTCTGATTAACATTAAAACTTCTTAAGGCGTGAAACATAGGGCCTAGGTTATAAGTATTTTGTGGTTCAGTTTTACTGGAACAAGACGAATCTGGAAATCTTTCACCGCATCTGTCGATATCAAACCCATTTTCAGATATAAACATGGAGGACATATTGCTGATAAACTTCTATAAATATTCTGTGCTGGTTTCCCCCGTGCTGTTGTATACAGTTCGTCGATTTGTTGCAAATGAGAATCTTTTTCCTCATTTTTAGATCAGGAAACAAGGCATGAATACAAACACATTTAGAAGCATTACCTATCACATTTCACTGTTGGCTTACAGCTTTTATGAATTCAGCACGTTGGTTTGGGTCACTGATATGCCTAGTCATAGCTTGAAGTTTTGAAAGTATATCAGATAATTCGGGATTAACTTTGGGATTGGCAATTAATGATGAAATAGATGGTTGCGAATTATTTGGTTGAGGAACTAATGATTGTTGTTGAGGATTGAGCGGTTGTTGGGCTGGATTTGCTGTACTGGGTGCACCTATTGGAATTGTGGGTAGTGACTGTTGGTTATTCATTTTTATATTAATGAATGTTTAATATGGTAAATGTTATTATTGTTGTTTTAGATTCTACAACTCGGAACAAAAGTTTCAAGTAGCACGGGCTATGGTGAGCTCGTAGTGGACCTTACGGTAAATGCTATTAGTATATTATAGCCAACAGTACCATATGCTCATATTAATTTTGTGTACAAATATACGCTTTTTCTTCTTCTTGATATTTCCTTTTCTTTGGACAGGAAATTTGTTTCTTTAGTTGTTTTAATGAAATAGTACCATTAATATTTATGTCATAATTAATACAGATTATTCCAAATATCTTTATATTTTTCCTATTTTCTTTAGAGGTATGCCTTCATTTCTGACATGCCATAATTGATGAAAAGACGGTGATGATATTTAGAATTTTCTGCTACATTAGTTATTTCATTTGTTACCCCACAAGAAATCTGTAAAAATTGATTTATTAAATCTAGATGCATTTTAAATGCTAGACATTGGTATTTTTCTTAATTTCGACCAATTATCTTGTTTCTTATAATGTTTCATAAGAGATCCAAATATATCCTCATTATATTTTCTTATTTCATGAGGGTTTATACACATCCTAATGTTTAATATCGATTTATGAATTCGTTTTAAAAATTTTCATAGGTTAAGCAATTCTTTATAATACAATCATTTAATGATGAATTTATACATATACGATCTGATTTTTTAGCTCACCAATTCCATCTAAAAGATAAACCCACAAATCAACTACACAGTTAATATATATTATAGTATGAATCTGAGAGTCGGTCATGTTTAAAAGTAGTCTTTTACTTTGGTCGTGTTCAATACACTGATCATCAAAATATTTACAAAGCGTTTCACCCCAGTTAAATTCATTATTAAATAGTAATCCTGAAATATAAATCTTTCTATAAACTAAATTACAAGTATTAAGATTTTGTGGATAATTGTAATATATTTCAGAATCATTAATATTAGCATGTCTATTTATTTTATAAAATATAAATAGATGCCTTATTAGATTTTGTCTCATAGGTAAGTTGTATAAACCCGGAATTTTTTGGGGTGTCGAATTTTATAGTTGTATTGTAATCGTCATCATCATTAGACATTCACTATCAATATTTTTGTTAACCGTAAGGAGTAATTAACAACCAAATAATTCGAAGTCCAACTCTTTAAATGTTTAAGTTCAATACATTTCAGTTCATTTTAAATGATATGAACAAATGATTATTTGATATATATTATACAAATATTACACAGAGGAACCATATACCCCAGGATTAGTCAGTTGGTCTGGTATTTAATTCCTCACAAAACTCATTTCTTTTATTGGCCAAGCCAACTTAGGCTGGATGACATGACAGACAGGTCTGGTCTGATATGCAGCATCATTACTAGCTACCAAATACAAATTGAATGTAGGTCTCTATTGTAAAAACAAATGGAGATTTAACTAATCATATGTGAGCAAATAGACCTTCTAAAGGTTCCTCGAATCTTATGTTCTTTTTTTTTAAAGAAAGTTGAAATCAAGCTGTTTGGAAATATAATAAAAAAAAATGTCTCTCTCTCTCTTTTCTTTATTAAGTATATATTATATATATATATATAGTACTAGGCATCCTTCAGTCTCGGGACACTATGGAGTTGCACCCTACTTGTCAATCCTGGTGCAGCGTCTGGTGTGACTGATGAGGCCAATCCGAGAGTGGCAGTCCATCCCACACCGAGCACAAACGAAGTCCGATTCTGGTCTGTCTTCCTGGCTACCGGCTTTCCTTCTCTGTTTCTTTGCCTCCGATTCCTTGGCAAGTGACTCCTTGAACTTGGAGAGACCTCTTTGAACAGACTGCCTCCAGACTGAACGGTCTGCAGCCAGTGTCTCCCATATAGCAAGATCGACGTCCATGGCTTTTAGGTCCCTTTTGCATACGTCTTTGTTCCGTAGCTGGGGCTTGCCTGTTGGACGCTTTCCCTGCATCAGCTCTCCGTACAGGAGATCCTTGGGGATCCTGCCGTCGCCCATTCGCACAACGTGCCCGAGCCAGCGCATTCGTCTCTGCTTCAGCATTGTGTACATGCTGGTGATTCTTGCTCTCCCCAAGACGTTGTTGTTTGTCACCTTGTCCTGCCAGGTGATGCCAAGATGTGTCGAAGGCAGCGCATGTGGTAGGCATTCAGCTGTCTTTCCTGACGAGCACGGAGTGTCCAAGACTCACTGCCATAAAGGAGAGTGCTCAGGACACAGGCTCTGTAAACCTGAATCTTAGTATACTCAGTTAGCCTATTGTTGGCCCACACTCTCTTTGTCAGTCTGGACATGGTAGTAGATGCCTTACCGATGCGTTTGTTTAGCTCCGTATCAAGAGAGAGGGAGTCAGAGATTGTGGAGCCCAGGTACACAATGTCGTGAACGACTTCCAGTTTGGAATCGGAGATGCCGATGTCAGGTGGGGAGTGCACTCCTTGTCCCATGACTGAAGCGGGTTATGAGCCGTTGGAGGTCTTCAGCTGAGTGGGCAGTGTCTGCAGCGTCGTCGGCAAAAAGGAAGTCGCGCAGACACCTCAGCCGAACATTCGTCTTGGCTCTCAGCCTGGCGAGTTTAAAGAGCTTTCCATCCGACCTGGTCCGGAGGTAAATGCCTTCCGTGACAGATCCGAAGGCGTGCCGCAGCATAACTGCGAAGAAAATCCCGAATAGGGTTGGAGCCAGTACGCAGCCCTGCGTTACTCCACTTCGGATGTCAAAGGCGTCTGATGTTAGTCCATTAAAGACCACGGTGCCCCTCATGTTCTCATGGAAAGATCTGCTGATGCTGAGGAGCCTGGGTGGGCATCCGATCTTGGGGAGGATCTTGAGCAGGCCATCCCTGCTGACGAGGTCGAAGGCCTTTGTCAGATCTATGAAGGCTACGAAGAGTGGCTGCTTCTGTTCCCTGCATTTCTCCTTCAGTTGTCTGAGGGAAAAGACCATGTCGATGGTGGACCTGCCAGCTCTGAATCCGCATTGTGATTCTGGATAGACTCTCTCTGCAAGTACTTGGAGCCTCTTCAATGCGACTCGAGCAAACAGCTTTCCGACAATACTGAGGAGGGAGATTCCACGGTAGTTGTTGCAGTCGCCCCTGTCACCTTTATTCTTATTCAGCGTGACGATGTTGGCATCCCTCATGTCCTGTGGCACTTCTCCTTCTTCCCAACAGAGGCAGAGAATTTCATGCAACTCCATGAGCAAGCTACCTCTGCAGCATTTCAAGGTCTCAGCTGGAATGCAATCTTTGCCAGAAGCTTTACCAGAAGCAAGGGAGTCTAGGGCATCGCTGAGTTCTTCCAGGGTTGGTTCGCTGTCGAGCTCCATTAACACAGGCAGACACTCAATGGCGCTCAGGGCATCTTCGGTGACCACATTGTCCCTGGCGTATAGCTCAGAGTAGTGCTCGACCCAGCGCTTCAGCTGCAGTGTCTGGTCCTGAATCACCTCGCCAGTGGCAGATTTCAGAAGAGCGGTCCTCCTCTGGATTGGGCCGAGTGCCTGCTTGATGCCGTCATACATTCCCCTTACATTGCCTGTATCCGCTGCAGTCTGTATCTGGGAGCAGAGCTGGAGCAAATAGTTGTTGGCACATCGCCTGGCGCTCTGCTGTACTTTGCAGCGGACGGCCCGAAGGATCTGTAAGTTGCGCTGACTTGGGCAGGCTTTGTAGGCTGCCAAGGCGTTTCTCTTCTCTTCGATGACAGGTGTCGTCTCTTCCGAGTGAGCCTCGAACCAGTCAGCCGACCTGCTGGTCTTCTTGCCAAAGTTGGAAATGGCAACGTTGAACACAGCGTCTCTGAAGTGCTCCCATCTTTTACAGGCAGTGACCCCTGCTGGGCCAGGGAGAGCTTCCTTGAGCACGCATGCAAAATCTTCCACCTTGTCCTGGTTGCGGGTCTTGGTGGTGTCAATGCGAGGTCTGTCGATGCTATATATATATATATATATATATATATATATATATATATATATATATATGCCCAACTTGCCTAAACACGGAAGAGTACTTATTCAACTATAGAACACTTTCCCACCAGGAGACTCGAACCCTAGCCAGCACAGAAGCCTTCCAACCACTGGCATGACAGGTAATGCCTTAACCCATTGCACCACGCTCAGACCCTTAAAAGAGATGGTAATTTCGGGGCATTTCAACACCTCAACCATCATCTCCCAAGAGCACCAGAGCAAGTGAGGGGTCAAATTTACGTTTTTTTTCATTAAGTCCCTGTTGAATATGGGAAGACACTGTGTCTATGCAATGCCCAACTTGCCTAAACACGCAAGAGTAGTTATTCACCTATAGAACACTTTCCCAACTATAGTGTCAAACATACCTGCTAATATCCTTTTAATAATTCCATCTTCGATAGGTAACGCGCATTACCAATGGCGTCAAGGATGTCATCTATTCTAGGTAAGGGGTACGCATCCATGACAGTCACAAGATTCAATTTCCGATATAGGGGGACTCACAAGGGGTGGAGGTACCTCCTGGCCCATGATCCAGGAGGTACTGTACATCAGCACGTATGACTTCCTTCTTACTCGGGCTGATTCGGTAGAAAGGTAGATGAATCGGCCGGGTGTCGGGGAGTAGTTGGATGTGTGCTGATCCACATTACACTCCTGTGGATCATCGCTGAACAACTTCTGGTGTTCCTTGAAGATTCTGATGAGAGGTGCACTATTACTGTCCTGCAAATAGGTGTGAAGATTAGTAAGGATTTCCGAGTTGGAAAGCACCGACTCAGTGTTAGTGCTTTCGGGAGAAGCAGGGAAGGTTTCACTGTGTAGGTATGGACCTTTAAATGTAGAGACTGATACCAATACAGTGGGAGGAGTACCCTGATACTGCTTCAGGAGGTTGACGTGGCACAACTGGGTCTTCAGCCGCCTACCTGGAGTCTCAAGAACTTAGTTGTGGTTGTTTCTGCACTCCTTGATGCGGTAGGGTCCCGAAAACTTGTTCTGCAATGGAGAACCTGGGATAGGAAAATATGCCAACACGAAGTCTCCTGGGTTAAATTTCCTTAGTTTGCTACGTTGGTCAAAATGAGTCTTCATCCTCTCTTGTGCTTTCAATACATTGTCATTAGCAAATTTACATACTCTCTCTAGAATGTGTTTTAGGTTTTGAAGAAACTGGGGCACATTCTGAGGGTCACTGAAGGTGGCATTCCGTAGAGAGTCCTTAAAAGCTTTGAGAGGAGTACGGCACTTACGTCCGTAGAGCATCTCATAAGGAGATACTCCTAGAGACTCATTGGGGAGACTTCTGAAAATGCACATAATGAGATCAAGTTGTTTATCCCAGTCCTTCAAGGTGTCATTGCAGAATTTCTTTAGGAGTGCTTTAATAGTCTGATGACTACGTTCAAGAGAACCCTGTGAAGCAGGATGATAGGGGCTGGACAGTACCTATGTACCTGTGATGTTCAACTCCTCAGTGTCTTCTTGAAGAGATCACTGCTGAAGTTGGTGCCACAGTCGCTTTGAACCTCTCTTGGAAATCCATACTAGGTGAAGATCTTCAATAGGTGTTTCACCACAGTAGCATCCGTAATGTTCTTTACTGGAACTGCTATGGGGAATCTGGTGGTAGGACACAGGATGGTTAGTATATAGGCATTGCCAGAACTGGTCTGGGGTAAAGGACCAACACAGTCTATGATGAGTCTGTGGAAAGGTTCCGCAGGCACCTGGATGGGTTTTAGTGGAGCCTGGGGAATAGAGATGTTAGGTTTACCTGCCTTCTGACATGTATGACACTGTTGTACGTACTTTTTAACGTCTTTTATCATACCTTTCCAGTAGTAGTCTTGTCTGATTCGGTGGTAGGTTTTGTTAAAATCATAGTGAGAAAGAGCTCCGTGGGCCAGGTGTAGAATATCGGGCCATATGCTGGTGGGAATCACTAGTTGTTTAACATTAGACCAATCGTCATTCTCCTTCAGCTTGCAGAGTCTGTATCTGCGGTAGAGCAACTCATTCTCTAGGATGAACCCAGGGATACTGTCAGGTTGAGTCTCAGCCTGGAAGAATAATGGTGTCAATGATTGATCTTCCCTTTGTAACTTACGGAACTCCAAACTGGTAAGATTTGGGGGTAGATTCTGAGGGTCTTGAGGGACAGCGGTAACAGTAAAGTCAGCTGGTTACGGACGTGCAGCTTGTGCACGGGTGGTCACCAAAACCGGAGGAGAAACTCGATCACTTTCTTGGACCTCTGCTGGAACATACTCAAAGATGGGATTATCCATTACAGAGGTACACACCTGGGGTTTGTCTGTGATGATCTGGTTGGACGGTTGCAGATCTTCTGCCAAGTCGTTGCCCAGGAGAAGTTGCACTCCAGTCATGGGAAAAGGCTTTTCCCTGATGGCGACTTGGACTTCACCGGTCACGAAGGGACAATCCAGGTGGACTCTGGCGAGTGGATATGGGGAGGTAGCAGTGAGGTCAGTGATAAGGACGGTTTCTCCGGTGTAGGTGATGTTAGGCACAGCTGATTTCAATATAATGGACTGAAGAGCCGCTGTGTCCCTCAAGATGTTCAATTTGAAACGTCCCTCAGAATCTGGACCGTTGGTAGAGACAGTTCCAGGATACAGGTGTTTACTGAAGAGAGAAAGATCATTAACATGAACACCAACATTCATCACAGGCTTACCGGACTTAGGAGGAGTCGGTTTGGGTTTAGTAGATTCATTGCTCTTGTATTGAGCCTCCCCACATCTATCTATGGTATGTCCATAGAGTTTGCAATACTTACAATACAATTGTGAGCTCGCTTGATCTGTACTCACTTTATCGTAACTGTACCAAGACTTCTTACTGGAAGGTAGTTCTGGTGTCAGCCGGTGGATGAGGCTGTAGGTGTCAGCCGAATTCGCACATTTGATGTTGTCGGTTTCTTTTTTATCGGCTGAATATAAACGGACGGAAGGAAGAATACGTTTCAAGAATTCTTCAACTAGCATGAGGTTGATGAGTTCTGCAAATGTAGAGACATGTGCTGCTTCCAGCCATTTCATAAAATATCTTTTCTTGGTATTGGCAAATTCTAGAAAGGTGGTGGTACTTGCCTTAAGATGATCAAGGAATTTTCCTCTGTAGCTTTCGGTGGAGAGAAGGTAGGCGTCCAACACTGCTTGCTTCAGGGTCTGGTAGTCATTCTCAGACGCTAAGGTACTGAGAGCAGCTGCAGCTCTACCTGTAAGATGCACTCTGAGAAGGGTAGACCATTGATCAGCAGGCCAGCTAAGTTTATTAGCTAAGGGTTTCAAAGATGGTAAAAAAGACTTACTTGCATGGGAGACATTGAAACTTACAGGATGACTAGGGGTAGCTTGTTGGCGCTGAGTGTGATGTGTAGTTTCCAACTCTAGTTCTTGTTTATGACATCCTAGAGCCATATCAGCTTGTTTCTTGTCATGGTCGCATTGTATCTCCAGGTGACGTTTTTTGGTGTCAAACTGTTCTCGCTCATGCTCACGGAGTAAGGCAGCCTCTTCCTTCTCGAGGGCCATTTCTCGTTCCTTGAGGGCGGCCTCTCGTTCTTGTTGTTCTTTGAGTAGGGCGGCCTCTCGTTCTTGTTGTTCTTTGAGTAGGGCGGCCTCTCGTTCTTTGAGCTGGAGAGCTTCCTTTTGTTGTTATAGGGCTTCCTTTTGTTGCTCCCGTTCGAGCTTTGCGAGCTCGAGTTTGAGCTTTATAGTGGCCAAATCATGTTTATCTGCAATACAATAAGTTTCGTGAGTTTCATGGTCAATTATCCCTTCATCTAATAGGTAATCCATAATTAAGTTATGCAATTCATTTTTGTTGGCTCCATGGGGAACATCTAAGTGATACTCGTGTGCAAGAGTTTGTAATTCGGTCCTCTTGGCATGACATAAGATCCCTATTTCACCTGCTGGATCGTTACGAAAAGCTTGGAGACGAAACATGGTGAAAGATAGCAAATAAATGTACGACGAATATAGTTGTGATATGGTAAATGTCAGAAACAGGATAACGTGGCAACTGGTAACTATCCTGTGGAATTTTAATCTTTAACAATTAAAGTTAAGTTTTAGGATGATAAATGATTAGTCAATCAAAATCGCAGGAAATCTTGTACCCGGTACTCAATGTAAGAAAATAAGGGCAAGAAAATCCTACTAAATGAACAAAACTGAGTTTCTAAAACAAATGAAACATTTAATTGCTTCAAAAGTGAATTAGGTAGTCCAAGAATGTAGGCATACCTTGCCGAGTCTCTATAGGACATAAGCAAGGGTTTCCCAATAAATGAAATATGATACTTACAGAATTAGCGCACTTTGTGCTCTGAAAAAAGAAAGCTAATTCCTTACCTAAGTATGGAAGTCCCATAGTCCTAGTCCTATGAAAGTTGGTCTTGGTGTAATAATACCCTGGGCAATAATAAGGATGATTATTATTACCTCCCACTACACGACACCAAGGGTTTTTTTCAAATAGTTGCCAATTTCCTCAAATACTGCAGACAGATATATAAATCACTCGTTAATCATAATGATTACGATGGAGGAAGATGTCTACTATGTCAACTACCTGATCTCTTGCTCTTAGGTTATGATATCGAGAAGCTAAAGAAAGGTATAGTGTCATTTTCATTTTTCACCTCTGATTTACCGTGCAACTGGGTTATTCCAACTTCGGTCCCTGCCTTTTCTGAAATGGTTACCAATCCAGGTTGGATTGCAACTACACTGCTCAAACCTAAAATACAACCTGTTTTTAATTCACCCCAAATGATTAATATCTTTTGACTTCCTGACAGTGGTTTAGTTGTAGCTTATCTTTGGTCCTTAAATTTTTAAATTTTGCCCCGAGGGGCGAGTTTATTGAGCAGCGCCACTCATCTTGTGAGTGGACATACCGCCATAGCTGCATGTACAACACTCCCCAATAGGAAGAAAACCCACTAGGTTGTTCATCCTGTCACTTGTAAACAGACACAGCTGGGACTTGCTTAACTGTCTCAAGTGAACAGCTCCTCAAACAAGAAGATTAACATCTATCAACCTTAAAAGCTTACGTTATCTTGCGGGTGCAAAATGGGGGAATCTTTTAAGAACAGTATCAATATTTGACAAATAGTGTTTTCCTAACTCAAACAATGTGGGGTTTATTATTCTACACATAGTTCTGATTTATCTCAGGTGTTAACAATCACGTAGATAGTGTTCAAGGCGGTGTCCATAATTTTTACCACAGATTCTACAACTTCGCTGATCAACTGTTGTTTCCATTCCATATCTACATGGATATTTGTATCCAAGACATCCTCTCGCTATTACTGTTTCTCTCCCTCGTCCTCCTCCTCTTCAGCCATAATGACTGGGATTGCCAGGTGCAACCATGTTGTACCATCGTACAGATTCACTGGTTTGTGCTTCTATCCTCCTTTCCTCAGTTACCTTGTCACGGTGATGTTGCCTGACAATACCTCTAATTTGCATGCAGAGTCTAGGGTATGAAGTATTCAATATGGTCTCCTTCAGCGCCTTCAGCAGCCAGCACATCTGCTCGTTCATTCCCACATATTCCAACATGGGAGGGGATCCACAGAAACTTGATGATTCTTCCCTGATTGGAAGTACTCTCACAGCTCTCTTAATTTCAGCGACTATTGCAAGATTTTCTGCCCGATTTTTACTTAGGCTTTGCAGTGCTGCTTTTGAATCGGTGCAAATCACTGCACCATTAGTGTTCCATTCAAGAAACCTTAACGCCATAACAATCGCAGTTTGCTCTGCTTGCTTGCAATCATTGGTCCTCAATTCTCTTTTTACTCCTAGAGCCCATATTAGTGATACCATCTTCTCAGCTTAAATGTAAAGTTCTGCAGGGTAATGGGGATCCTCATCAGTTAGTAAATAAAAAAAAGAATGAACAATATTAATGATAAAGAGGCCAGTCTAAAATCTCTCGGCTCTTGTTATATTGTACATTATTACCCCAAGTCTCATCTTAATGAAAATATATTTTCTATTGCGGTGTTTTACAAAGATTCACCAAATATTAACCACCGACACGATTCCTTTCAACCCTTAGATTTCATGAAATCTCATAACTGGGGTATTTCTCTCTTACAACTGAGTCAAGAAAAAATATAACGATGATAAGTATCTAACAGACGGAATGCATTGGGAAGTGGAGGCAGACTCCATTCACAGTTTCAAATGTAGACATGATAGAGTCCAATGGGCTCAGGAATCTAAACACCAGTTTATTGACAGTTGAGAGGCGGTACCAAAGAACCTAAGCTTAATCTTCCACCCTAATGGAGGATTAAGCTTAATCTGTAATCACAACTTGTGAGTACACACACACACACACACACACACACACACACACACACACACACACAGTTGTGACCAGACAGCCGCGGTGATCAGACGGGTCAGGGAAGCTCTTGCGTAGCTAGTGAATTGGGGGGGAAAATCAGTGTATATGCGTATATGAGTGTATATGAGTGATTGAATAATTAGTAAGCTCACTCAAAACCACAAGGAAGTGAAGAAAAACAGTAGAAACAGCACCACTGAAAATAAGTGTTGAGTACATTTGTGGTATTGTGAAATTGTGGAGCCGACATTGTGGAGCTAAAGTGACCTCACCACTAGTGACCTCACCAGCTGGGACGCGGGACGCAGAGACCTCACATCTGGACCAGCCGCGTGGTGTACTTTCTCGCCTGTTTGTGCTGCAGATTGAGCAAGGTATTGAGGAGCGCCTTTTTTGGCTGGGTTGTTACTGCAATGACACGATCAGGAAGGGGTTCAAGGTCAATCACCAGCAGGGATGAGGAGGAGGACAGATTTATAGACAAATTAATAGGGAAATTTGTAGAGAGAAGGAGCGATTGGATGGTGGATCTAATCCAAGGGATTAAAAGCGAGTTATTTCAGCAAATACAGGTTGAGGTAGAGAGGCAGAAACAAGAACTTATGCTCTATATTCAGGAAGAGATTAGGAAGGGAAGAGAGGACTGGGAGAGGGAATGTGCTCGGATCACAAACGAATTAGGAAGGATTAACAGCATGGCTAAGGACAGAGGATTAGTGGGGGATGGGTTAGTGACTGCGGTTGGGATGGAGAAACCCCAGGGGACAGGCTACCAGCATGACAAAGAATTACTGAGGAGGCGGTCTATTATACTACATGGATTATTCGAATCTGGGGCATCAACAAGACAAGACAGGATAGAGACGGAAAAATATGAATTGCATGAGATATTGAGATGTATTGGAGCAGGGATGGCAGAATACGAGGTGGATATCAGCCGCCGGGTTGGACCTTACAATTGTACCAAAAATAGGCCTGTTCTGGTACAATTCTCCAATGAGGAGGCTGTGGAGTACATAATGAGGAACAAGCATTTACTCAGAGGAAGTGAAACCCATTACAATGTGTTTATAGAGAGGTTTATGACGAAAGATGAGCAAATAGCCTACAAGCATAGGTGGCAAGCACGACACCGAACTAGCCTCTCAGGTAGTTTCACCTCCCAGGTCACATCACAGGTCACCCCCCAGGTCACAACCCAGGTCACCCCCCAGGTCGCATCATCCCCAACTCAGCCCTCCTATACCTCCCCCCTGCCTCAGCCCCCCAAAACCCCCCTGCTTCATCACCCCAAAACCCCCTGTCCATTCCACATTTGCACCTCCCCAACGATTCCCCTGCCCCTCCAACATCACACCTGTCAACGACCCCAGTGGGTCAAGCCATGCCCTCCCCAAACCCACCTTCCCACCCCCCTCCCCTACTACCCCTTCCCACACCCCTGCCCCTTCTCTTCCACTGCACCCCTCTTACACTCACCCCCAAACCCCACCCAACCCTCACCCCTCCTATGCACCTTCAGCCCACATTTAACCCCCTCACCTTGTGACCCCCTAACACCTTCCCCCATCTCCCTCTTCCCCTCTTCTACCCCAAAACCCCCACCTACCCCCGATTCCCCCCTAACTAATACGCCCTCTCTTCCACTCCCAGCACCCATGCTCCATTCTCCTCTCAGCCCTCTGTCCTCAATATCCCTCTCCCCCCCAACTTCTCAACCTCTATCTGACTCTCAGTCTCACTCTATTTCTCAATCCCCACATGCTATTCAGACCCCTAACTTTCAGACCCATTATGCCCTTCCTACCCCCCTAGATGCCCAGACCCCATTCGCCTACCAGGCACTCCCAGGCACCCCCCTAGCACCCCCCCATTCACCCCACAGCCCCCCCCACAGCCCCCACTCGCCCCCCATTCACCCCCACAGCCCCCACTCGCCCCCATTCACCCCCACAGCCCCCACTCGCCCCCCATTCACCCCCACAGCCCCCACTCGCCCCCCAGACACCCACCAGTCCCCCCCAGACCCCCAGTGAAAGGGGGAACTCAGACACCCGAGTTTCCAAGAAGAGTCTCAAGGTGTGGTACACCAATGCTGATGGGGTAGCCAATAAAGCAGAAGAGATAAAAGAAAGAGTTAGTGAGGCAGACCCAGACATAGTGGCAATAGTGGAAACTAAAATAAATGACATGATCTCGGATGCAATCTTTCCGGAGGGGTACCAGGTGATAAGAAAAGAAAGGACACAGAGACAGGGAGGAGGAGTGGCACTCCTAATAAAGCGGAAATGGAAGTTTGATGAGCTGGAAAATCCGGGTACCAATGAAAGCACGAGCTCCATACATGGAACTCTGACAGTGGATGGGAAGAAGATTGTAATCTTGATACTCTACAATCCCCCACCAAACAGTAGAAGGCCCAGGCAGGAGTACGAGGACAGCAACAAGGCATGTATAGATGAACTGCAGAGGGCAGCAACAATAGCGCATAGAATGAAGGCGAAGCTACTGGTCATGGGGGACCTAAACCACGGAGAGATAGATTGGGAAACGAGGAATCCCCATGGCGGGGAGGAGACCTGGGGAGCGAAGCTGGTAGACGTTATTGACAGGAATTTCCTAACACAGCATGTGAAGGAAGATACTAGGGAAAGAGGAGGGGATACGCCCAGCCTATTAGATCTCATCTTCACCCAGAATGTAGAAGACATCGAGCAGTTGGAACATGAAATACCACTAGGAGCCAGTGACCATTGTGTCCTAGTCTTTGACTACATGATGGAGCTTAAAATTGTGACCAACGGTCAAGAGGTAAGGGGAAGGAGAATTGATTACAGAAAAGGGGACTACAGAAGGATAAGGGACTACCTGGGAGAAGTGCAGTGGGAGGAAGAGCTTATAGGAAAAACAGTGCAAGGTATGATGAACCAAGTCATATTGAAATGCAAAGAGGCTGAAGAGAGATTTATTCCAACAATAAAGGAAAAAAGCAGGAGGGAATATAATAACCCATGGTTTAATAGACAATGTCAGGAAGCAAAGGTGAGAAGCAGGAGGGAGTGGAGGAAGTACAGAAGACAAAGGACAGAGGACAACAGGATTAGATGTAACAGAGCTAGGAATGATTACATTAACATAAGACGAATGTCGGAAAGAAATTATGAGAATGATATTGCAGTCAAAGCGAAAAAGCAACCTAAATTACTACATAGCCATATAAGAAGGAAGATGTCGGTAAATGACCAAGTGACAAGACTGAGGAAAACAGAAGGGGCATATACAGAAAGCGACAAGGAAATCTGCGAGGTACTGAATGCAAATTTCCATGGAGTGTTCACAACCGAGCCTGAGCAGCTCCCATTGTTAGAAGCGATTACCCTAAATGACAGACTATCAGACATAGAGGTGACAGCAGAGGAGGTAATGAAACAGTTGACAACACTGGATGCAAACAAAGCTGTTGGACCAGACAAAGTATCACCGTGGATACTTAAAGAGGCAGCGCAGGCTCTCAGTGTGCCTCTGGCAATGATCTTTAATGAGTCACTTATGTCGGGAGAATTGCCCAGTTGCTGGAAGGAGGCAAATGTCGTACCGATTTTCAAGAAAGGTGACAGGGAGGAGGCACTTAACTACAGACCCGTATCATTGACAAGCATCCCCTGCAAAATACTTGAAAGAATAATTAGGCTAAGACTTGTTGAGCACCTGGAGAGCATTGGGTTTGTAAACAAGCACCAACATGGTTTCTGGACAGGGAAATCATGCCTAACAAACCTTTTAGAATTCTATGATAAAGTAACAAGGATAAGGCAGGACAGAGAAGGCTGGGCAGACTGCATATTTCTTGACTGCCAAAAGGCCTTTGATACAGTACCGCACATGAGACTGCTATACAAACTTGAGAGGCAGGCAGGAGTAAGCGGAAAGGCCCTAGAATGGGTGAAGAACTACCTAACAGGAAGGAGCCAGAGGGTAATGGTAAGGGCGAGAAGTCGGACTGGAGAACAGTAACAAGTGGAGTACCTCAAGGATCGGTGCTGGGACCAATCCTCTTTCTAATTTACGTAAATGACATGTTTACAGGAGTGGAGTCATACATGTCAATGTTTGCGGATGACGCAAAATTAATGAGAAGAGTTGTGACAGACGAGGATTGTAGGATCCTCCAAGAGGACTTAAACAGGTTGCAGAGATGGTCAGGGAAATGGCTACTGGAGTTTAACACCAGTAAATGTAAAGTTATGGAAATGGGATCAGGTGATAGGAGACCAAAGGGACAGTACACAATGAAGGGGAACAGCCTACCTGTAACGATTCGAGAAAGAGATCTGGGAGTGGATGTGACACCTAATCTAACTCCTGAGGCACATATAAATAGGATAACGACAGCAGCGTACTCTACACTGGCGAAAATTAGAACTTCATTCAGAAACCTAAATGAGGAGGCTTTTAGGGCGCTTTACACTGCATACGTGAGACCCGTCTTAGAGTATGCCGCGCCATCATGGAGCCCCCACCTGAAGAAACACATAAGGAAACTGGAGAAGGTTCAGAGGTTTGCGACGAGGCTTGTCCCAGAGTTACGAGGGAAGGGATATGAAGAGCGACTGAAGGAACTGAACCTTACGACACTAGAGAAAAGAAGGGAGAGAGGAGATATGATAGGGACATATAAAATACTCAGGGGAATTGACAAAGTGGAAATAGATGAAATGTTCACACGTAATAATAACAGAACGAGGGGACATGGGTGGAAACTGGAAACTCAGATGAGTCACAGAGATGTTAGGAAGTTTTCTTTTAGCGTGAGAGTAGTGGAAAAATGGAATGCACTTGGGGAACAGGTTGTGGAAGCAAATACTATTCATACTTTTAAGACTAGGTATGATAGGGAAATGGGACAGGAGTCATTGCTGTAAACAACCGATAGCTGGAAAGGCGGGATCCAAGAGTCAATGCTCGATCCTGCAAGCACAGATAGGTAAGTACAGATAGGTAAGTACACACACACACACACACACACACACACACACACACACACACACACACACACACACACACACACACACACACACACACACACACACACACACTTTCTTGTGTAAAGAATCATTCAGAACTTTGTATACCACATATGTCAGGCCAATCCTGGAGTATGCAGCCCCAGCATGGAGTCCATACCTAGTCAAGGATAAGACTAAACTGGAAAAGGTTCAAAGGTTTGCCACCAGACTAGTGCCCGAGCTGAGAGGTATGAGCTACGAGGAGAGACTGCGGGAATTAAACCTCACTTCGCTGGAAGACAGAAGAGTTTGGGGGGACATGATCACCACATTTAAGATTCTGAAGGGAATTGATAGGGTAGGTAAAGACAGGCTATTTAACACAAGGGGCACACGCACAAGGGGACACAGGTGGAAACTGAGTGCCCAAATGAGCCACAGAGATATTAGAAAGATCTTTTTTAGTGTCAGAGTGGTTGCCAAATGGAATGCATTAGGAAGTGATGTGGTGGAGGCTGACTCCATACACAGCTTCAAGTGTAGATATGATAGAGCCCAGTAGGCTCAGGAATCTGTACACCAGTTGATTGACAGTTGAGAGGCGGGACCAAAGAGCCAAAGCTCAATCCCCGCAAGCACAATTAGGTGAGTACAATTAGGTAAGTACACACACACACACACACACACACACACACACACGCAGGACCAAAGAGCCAAAGCTCAACCCCCGCAAGCACAATTAGGTGAGTACACACACACACATACACACATTCGACGAAAATAAATATTTAACCAGCGTATATATATGAAATTATAATCTCACGTTGTTTTTTATTTCTTAGTAAATAATAAATAACAGTAATATTATTTTATTTACTAAAGCAAAAAAGGAAAGAATAAGAGTTTAGTATATATAGGGCGTCTGCTTTGCAACAAAGCGGAGATGTTTCTGAAAAGGGGGACAAAGAAACAATTGCACAGTGCCTTCCGCGGACCGCGCGGGAAGTTCTGGGAGCTTATAAATTGGGGTGGAAAGAGAGGCTCCGCCTACCTTTTACCGCCACCGCAGCTCCACTCGAAACTCTCCCGCCACCCACCCGCCTCCCGACGTTGGACTACGCACGAGATGGACATCATGCCAGCTACCTCGGTCCTAGACCTCTCTCTCCTGGATATTATGGGGCCCTCGACCTCCCAGACTGATCCGGCAGGGGCCTCCTGCCCCACACTTCTAACGCCAAGGTAAAAGTGAGGTTTTCTGTGTTAATCTAGTCAGGACCGTCCCCAGTGTTGGCGTGTGCCTAGCACCACCCCCTGGCAGTCTGTGTGTACATCCTTAGCTAGTTCCCTTGGCCTACTGCTGTCTCCACCCTCGGGAAGCAGGGCCGCCCTTCGGGCCCGCGCCGGGCTTTGCCGTGCTGTGCTTCCTGGGTTGCTTTGCCTAGGGTCGGCGCTCTTAGCGGTGATGCCACGTGGCCAGGCGGTGGCGGCACTCCGCCCTTGAGCCCGGTCCCTCGGGCCCACGCCACGTCGGTGTCGACACATGGCCAGGTTCTGGGTCGTGATGCCCACGTGGCAAGACGCTCCTTGGAGCGCACGCCCTGGGCCGTGTTAACCTCTTCCTGTCCGTCTCTGCCACAGGCCGACGTGTGCCGGGCCCTGTCCTTAGCAGACTGCAACCGGCGTGGAATGTACATGCGCACGTACGTACGTGTGCACGTACGTACTGTACGTGCCCTGGGGGCCTAGCAGCGTCCCGTGCACGGGTGTCGCCTTGCCTGGGCCCTGTGTGCGGCCCGGCGGCGTCACCACGTGGCCGGCTGTTGTGGTCCCTGCCGGTGGTCTTGCAGCCGACGGGCCGGCTGGTGGTGTCCCAGCCGAGCATGTCCCCTGGGGGCCAAGCCCAGCTGCTGACGTCGGCTCAGCTGATGATCCTGACGGTCTGGCGGATGTGTTTCCCGCCGATGACCCACGACCTTATAATTATTCATTTATTATTTTGCCTGTTATTATTAATTAATTGTTTGTAGCTATTAATCAATTATTCAAACACGCTAAATTTAACCAGTTATTTATGGTTAATAATTACCCATTATGTTATGCTGACGATGTCCCAGCAACTGATGGCCCAGCTGGTGGTGTTCCAGCTGAGCATGTCCCCTGGGGGGCCAACCCCGCCTGCTGAAGACGATGTGGCCCTAGATGATGATCCAGCAGCTGATGGCCCAGCTGCCATATGGTCTGACCCAGCGGCTGATGTCCCGGCTGATGTGGTCCCAGACCGTTTGTTCCAGACCTTAAGTCTGGCCGGTGTTGCCCGGCATCATTTAGTTATTTATGGTTAATGATTACCCATTATGTTACGCTACCGATGACCCAGCTGCTGATGGCCCAGCTGGTGGTGTTCCAGCTTAGCATGTCCTCTCGGGGCCAACCCAGCCCGCTGAAGTCCCGGGTGATGTGGCCCCAGATGATGATCCAGCAGCTGATGGCCCAGCTGCCATGGGGCCCGACCCAGCGGCTGATGTTCCGGCTGATGTGGTCACAAGCCGTTTGTTCCAGACCTTAAGTCTGGCCGGTGTTGCCCGGCATTATTTAGTTATTTATGGTTAATAAATTATGTTATGCTGCCAATGACCCAGCAGCTGATGGCACAGCTGGTGGTGTTCCAGCTGAGCATGTCCCCTGGGGGCTAACCCCACCCGCTGATGTCCCGGCTGATGTGGCCCCAGACGACAATCCAGCAGCTGATGGCCCAGCTGACATGGGACACGAGCCGCGGCTGATGTTCTGGTTGATGTGGTCCCTGCTGATGGTCTAGCGGCCGATCTGCCAGCTTGTGGTGTTCCAACTGAGCACGTCCCCTGGGGGCCAAGCCCAGCTGCTGATGTTGCCTAAGCCGATGCTACAGCAGCTCACGGCCTGTCCCGGCTGCTGATGTCCTGGCGGATGTGTTCCCCGCCGATGATCCAGCGGCCGAAGGCTCCGCTGGCAGTGTCCTAGCTGAGCATACCCTTATAATTACTCATCACGGGTACGGTAAGTTCAGCTATCGGTAAGTGCCACAGGTCCAGGGTACGTCGTCGACGTCCCTCAAAATTTTATTACCGTACTTTACACTTGGAATTGGCTGCACATTTATGTTGCTTACTCTGGTTACATTATGTTGTTTATCAATTTTCGGGATAAATGTTTACATTTATCGTACCACAATTTATTACTACATTTGATGCATTGCTCATGTTGCATGACTACTGTTACTTTTGCTGTGTTTACAGTTTGGTTGTTTAACTTTAGCTTTGCCTTTAAGTTATTAACTAAGGTCAGCTTGGATGCGCTAGTTACCATGATACGGAACCTTGCCTCTTGCTCCAAGATTTCCTGGCCCTGTAATTTGATTAGTTTCCCCAAAAATTTATACCTGTATTCTACGCTTAGCTCTTGCTGAATATGTATGCTACTTACTACTAATTACATTTATGTTGTTTAATTCTGCTCATTGCCTCAAAGCTACTACGTCAGGTCAGCTAGGATGTGCCAGTTGCTGTGTTACGAGCCTCATGCCTCTTGCTTCATGATTATCCAAGCTACTGTTTACTTAACAGATTTTACATTCATGATTATTAGCTTCGCTCCTCCCCTGTAGTTATTAAGTAAAGTCAGCTGGGTGTGCTAGCTGCAGTATTTCGGCCCCCCCCCCCTTGCCTCTTGCTTAAAATAGTCTGGCCCTGCATGGAGGATTAGTTCCCTCAGCATTTTTCGCATTTTACGTTTCGTCTTGCTGAATAGTTATTTTACTTATTCCTGGTTTAAATTATGTGTGTATAACTTACGCTTCTGCCCACTCTCTTACAACTGAGTCAAAAAAAATATAATAATGACAAAAACTCGTAACTTAACATTCTCTTGGATGCCTAAAATTGGCCACAAGTGTCTAGTCTAGCTTTGTGGCCTGCATTACTGTCGGTGCTCACCTAGTTTTGCTTGGGGAGGAATGAGCTTAGGCTCTTTGGCCCTGTGCAAATTCCTGAACCTATTGGTCTCTATCATATCTACATTTGAAACTGCGTACGGAATCTGCTTCCACAACAACACTGCCTAATACATTCCATCTGTTAACTACTAACATTTTTCTTTCTATACTCAAGTTCAGGTACGTTTATTAAAACATTAAATTACATCTATACTCAGAGTTCTTTCTATCGTCCCTTTGGCTCATATGGATAGTAAGGTTCCACCTGAGTCCCCTTATTCACGTACCATCCATGTAAATGCACACACACACACACACACACACACACACACACACACACACACACACACACACACACACACACACACACACACACACACACACCACACACACACAGGTGGAAACTGAGTGCCCAATGAGCCACAGAGATATTAGAAAGAACGTTTTAGTGTCAGAGTGGTTGACAAATGGAATGCATTAGGAAGCGATGTGGCGGAGGCTGACTCCATACACAGTTTCAAGTGTAGATATGATAGAGCCCAATAGGCTCAGGAAACTGTACATCTGTTGATTGACGGTTGAGAGACGGGACCAAAGAGCCAGAGCTCAACCCCCGCAAGCACAACTAGGTGAGTACCCACACACACACCAACACACACACACACACACACACACACACACCAACCACACACACACACACACACACACACACAGTGTCAGAGTGGTTGACAAATGGAATGCATTAGGAAGCGATGTGGTGGAGGCTGACTCCATACACAGTTTCAAGTGTAGATATGATAGACCATTAAACTCAGGAAACTGTACACCTGTTGATTGACGGTTGAGAGGCGGCCAAAGAGCCAGAGCTCAACCCCCGCAAGCACAACTAGGTGAGTACACTAGTGAGTACAGTTGTGGTCAGACAGCCGCGGTGATTAGACGGGTCTGGGAAGCTCTTGCGTAGCTAGTGAATTGGGGGGGGAAATCAGTGTATATGCGTATATGAGTGTATATGAGTGATTGAATAATTAGTAAGCTCACTCAAAACACAAGGAAGTGAAGAAAAACAGTAGAAACAGCACCACTGAAAATAAGTGTTGAGTACATTTGTGGTATTGTGAAATTGTGGAGCCGACATTGTGGAGCTAAAGTGACCTCACCACTAGTGACCTCACCAGCTGGGACGCGGGACGCAGAGACCTCACATCTGGACCAGCCGCGTGGTGTACTTTCTCGCCTGTTTGTGCTGCAGATTGAGCAAGGTATTGAGGAGCGCCTTTTTTGGCTGGGTTGTTACTGCAATGACACGATCAGGAAGGGGTTCAAGGTCAATCACCAGCAGGGATGAGGAGGAGGACAGATTTATAGACAAATTAATAGGGAAATTTGTAGAGAGAAGGAGCGATTGGATGGTGGATCTAATCCAAGGGATTAAAAGCGAGTTATTTCAGCAAATACAGGTTGAGGTAGAGAGGCAGAAACAAGAACTTATGCTCTATATTCAGGAAGAGATTAGGAAGGGAAGAGAGGACTGGGAGAGGGAATGTGCTCGGATCACAAACGAATTAGGAAGGATTAACAGCATGGCTAAGGACAGAGGATTAGTGGGGGATGGGTTAGTGACTGCGGTTGGGATGGAGAAACCCCAGGGGACAGGCTACCAGCATGACAAAGAATTACTGAGGAGGCGGTCTATTATACTACATGGATTATTCGAATCTGGGGCATCAACAAGACAAGACAGGATAGAGACGGAAAAATATGAATTGCATGAGATATTGAGATGTATTGGAGCAGGGATGGCAGAATACGAGGTGGATATCAGCCGCCGGGTTGGACCTTACAATTGTACCAAAATAGGCCTGTTCTGGTACAATTCTCCAATGAGGAGGCTGTGGAGTACATAATGAGGAACAAGCATTTACTCAGAGGAAGTGAAACCCATTACAATGTGTTTATAGAGAGGTTTATGACGAAAGATGAGCAAATAGCCTACAAGCATAGGTGGCAAGCACGACACCGAACTAGCCTCTCAGGTAGTTTCACCTCCCAGGTCACATCCAGGTCACCCCCCAGGTCAAACCCAGGTCACCCCCAGGTCGCATCATCCCCAACTCAGCCCTCCTATACCCCCCTGCCTCAGCCCCCCAAAAACCCCCTGCTTCATCACCCCAAAACCCCCTGTCCATTCCACATTTGCACCTCCCCAACGATTCCCCTGCCCCTCCAACATCACACCTGTCAACGACCCCAGTGGGTCAAGCCATGCCCTCCCCAAACCCACCTTCCCATCCCCCCTCCCCTACTACCCTTCCCACACCCCTGCCCCTTCTCTTCCACTGCACCCCTCTTACACTCACCCCAAACCCCACCCAACCCTCACCCCTCCTATGCACCTTCAGCCCACATTAAACCCCTCACCTTGTGACCCCCTAACACCTTCCCCATCTCCCTCTTCCCCTCTTCTACCCAAAACCCCCACCTACCCCCGATTCCCCCTAACTAATACGCCCTCTCTTCCACTCCCAGCACCATGCTCCATTCTCCTCTCAGCCCTCTGTCCTCAATATCCCTCTCCCCCCAACTTCTCAACCTCTATCTGACTCTCAGTCTCACTCTATTTCTCAATCCCCACATGCTATTCAGACCCCTAACTTTCAGACCCATTATGCCCTTCCTACCCCCCTAGATGCCCAGACCCCATTCGCCTACCAGGCACTCCCAGGCACCCCCTAGCACCCCCATTCACCCCCACAGCCCCACTCGCCCCATTCACCCCCACAGCCCCCACTCGCCCCCAGACACCCACCAGTCCCCCCAGACCCCAGTGAAAGGGGGAACTCAGACACCCGAGTTTCCAAGAAGAGTCTCAAGGTGTGGTACACCAATGCTGATGGGGTAGCCAATAAAGCAGAAGAGATAAAAGAAAGAGTTAGTGAGGCAGACCCAGACATAGTGGCAATAGTGGAAACTAAAATAAATGACATGATCTCGGATGCAATCTTTCCGGAGGGGTACCAGGTGATAAGAAAAGAAAGGACACAGAGACAGGGAGGAGGAGTGGCACTCCTAATAAAGCGGAAATGGAAGTTTGATGAGCTGGAAAATCCGGGTACCAATGAAAGCACGAGCTCCATACATGGAACTCTGACAGTGGATGGGAAGAAGATTGTAATCTTGATACTCTACAATCCCCACCAAACAGTAGAAGGCCCAGGCAGGAGTACGAGGACAGCAACAAGGCATGTATAGATGAACTGCAGAGGGCAGCAACAATAGCGCATAGAATGAAGGCGAAGCTACTGGTCATGGGGGACCTAAACACGGAGAGATAGATTGGGAAACGAGGAATCCCCATGGCGGGGAGGAGACCTGGGGAGCGAAGCTGGTAGACGTTATTGACAGGAATTTCCTAACACAGCATGTGAAGGAAGATACTAGGGAAGAGGAGGGGATACGCCCAGCCTATTAGATCTCATCTTCACCCAGAATGTAGAAGACATCGAGCAGTTGGAACATGAAATACCACTAGGAGCCAGTGACCATTGTGTCCTAGTCTTTGACTACATGATGGAGCTTAAAATTGTGACCAACGGTCAAGAGGTACGGGGAAGGAGAATTGATTACAGAAAAGGGGACTACAGAAGGATAAGGGACTACCTGGGAGAAGTGCAGTGGGAGGAAGAGCTTATAGGAAAAACAGTGCAAGGTATGATGAACCAAGTCATATGAAATGCAAAGAGGCTGAAGAGAGATTTATTCCAACAATAAAGGAAAAAGCAGGAGGGAATATAAAACCCATGGTTTGATAGACAATGTCAGGAAGCAAAGGTGAGAAGCAGGAGGGAGTGGAGGAAGTACAGAAGACAAAGGACAGAGGACAACAGGAGATGTAACAGAGCTAGGAATGATTACATTAACATAAGACGAATGTCGGAAAGAAATTATGAGAATGATATTGCAGTCAAAGCGAAAAAGCAACCTAAATTACTACATAGCCATATAAGAAGGAAGATGTCGGTAAATGACCAAGTGACAAGACTGAGGAAAACAGAAGGGGCATATACAGAAAGCGACAAGGAAATCTGCGAGGTACTGAATGCAAATTTCCATGGAGTGTTCACAACCGAGCCTGAGCAGCTCCCATTGTTAGAAGCGATTACCCTAAATGACAGACTATCAGACATAGAGGTGACAGCAGAGGAGGTAATGAAACAGTTGACAACACTGGATGCAAACAAAGCTGTTGGACCAGACAAAGTATCACCGTGGATACTTAAAGAGGCAGCGCAGGCTCTCAGTGTGCCTCTGGCAATGATCTTTAATGAGTCACTTATGTCGGGAGAATGCCCAGTTGCTGGAAGGAGCAAATGTCGTACCGATTTTCAAGAAAGGTGACAGGGAGGAGGCACTTAACTACAGACCCGTATCATTGACAAGCATCCCCTGCAAAATACTTGAAAGAATAATTAGGCTAGACTTGTTGAGCACCTGGAGCGCATTGGGTTGTAAACAAGCACAACATGGTTTCTGGACAGGGAAATCATGCCTAAACAAACCTTTTAGAATCTATGATAAAGTAACAAGGATAAGGCAGGACAGAGAAGGCTGGGCAGACTGCATA
>WNGS01000801.1:96990-107353 GCA_020271785.1 Procambarus virginalis | reverse complement strand
TAAGCGTGCAGCCTGGAAGAGACACTGTCGCCAGCAGACGACAAAGTCTTTTCCTTTGTTTCGGAAGGCATGTGTGGTGGCCGGTAAGACCATCCATACGATTAACGTGCATGTTGGATGTCGTATGTCTCCACCATCACATCCGAAACTACTCTACCGCTGATCTGGAAGCATATCCGCAAGATAGCGGGTAATTCGTTCCTGATGTCTCACCGGTCATTCACCTCCGTGGTACTCTTGTGGCGGACCCGTTGCAGGTCGCGACCGAATTGGGTTCCCACTTTTCTTCTGTTAGCTCTGGTTCTCATCTCCCTCAATCAGCCTTCCCTATAACGATCCCTTCTCTCTCTCTGAGCTTCAGTCTGCCCTGGCCCTCTGTGGTTCTACGGTGGCAGGCTTCGATGGCGTTCATTATGAGATGCTTTGCCATCTCCCTCCATGGACGTCTCAGTATTTACTGAGTCTGTTTAATCGGGTCTGGGAGTCGTCGTCAATCCCTGAGGACTGGCTCGATACTGTTGTCCTCCCTGTTCGGAAACCAGGATCTCTCGGGTCATCCCCCAATGACTTCCGCCCTATTGCCCTCACGAGTTGGGTCTGCAAGCTCTTTGAACATGGTTAACGTTCGTCTGATGTGGTTCTTAGAGCACTATCTAAGGTGAACTTGGAGGTCTATGTTCGTACTGTTTTTGCTGCGAAGACTTCCGTTGTTGCCGTCCTTTTTGACCTGGAAAAGGCTTACGACACTACCTGGCGGTATCATATTCTGTCTCAACTTCATTCTCTCGGCCTTCGTTGGAATCTCCCTCTCTTCCTCCAGAGTTTCCTCTCTCGTCATTCCTTTCGAGTGAGGCTTGGTGCCACTCTCTCTGCCCCTTTTAGGCAATATGAGGGAGTGCCCCAAGGTAGTGTTCTGAGCACTACTCTTTTTCTTGTTGCTCTCAATGGTCTACTTTCCTCCGTTCTTTTGGCGTCTTCTCCGCTCTCTATGTAGACGATCTTACCCTTTGCTGTCAGGGTGATGATTCGCCTCTCTTTCAACGGCGGCTTCAACTTGCGATTGATGCCGTGTCGTCTTGGGCCACCGATCATGGCTTCAGATTCTCTCCGCCTAAGACTTGTGCTATGACGTTTACTCGGAAACATGTTATGGTACAGTCACCATAACCTGTAAGTGTCAGTGGGGACAGTCGCCATAACCTGCCAGTGTCAGTGGGGACAGTCGCCATAACCTGCCAGTGTCAGTGGGAACAGTCGCCATAACCTGCCAGTGTCAGTGGGAACAGTCACCATAACCTGTCAGTGTCAGGAGAACAGTCGCCATAACCTGCCAGTGTCAGTGGGAACAGTCACCATAACCTGTCAGTGTCAGGAGAACAGTCGCCATAACCTGCCAGTGTCAGTGGGAACAGTCACCATAACCTGTCAGTGTCAGGAGAACAGTCGCCATAACCTGCCAGTGTCAGTGGGAACAGTCACCATAACCTGTCATTGTCAGGAGAACAGTCGCCATAACCTGTCAGTGTCAGTGGGAACAGTCGCCATAACCTGTCAGTGTCAGGGGAACAGTCGCCATAACCTGTCAGTGTCAGGAGAACAGTCGCCATAACCTGACCACTGGCCGGACGACCACTGGCCAGGCGACCACTGGCCCGACGACCACTGGCCGGACGACCACTGGCCAGACGACCACTGGCCAGACGACCACTGGCCAGACGACCACTGGCCGGACGACCACTCACCAGACGACCACAGGCCAGACGACCACTGGCCAGGCCACCACTGGCCGGACGACCACTGGCCAGACGACCACTGGCCAGATGACCACTGGCCAGACGACCACTGGCCAGACGTCCACTGGCCAGACGACCACTGGCCAGGCCACCACTGGCCAGACGACCACTGGCCAGACGACCACTGGCCAGACGACCACTGGCCGGACGACCACTGGCCGGACGACCACTGGCCAGACGACCACTGGCCAGGCCACCACTGGCCGGACGACCACTGGCCCGACGACCACTGGCCGGACGACCACTGGCCAGACGACCACTGGCCAGACGACCACTGGCCGGACGACCACTGGCCGGACGACCACTGGCCAGACGACCACTGGCCAGACGACCACTGGCCGGACGACCACTGGCCAGACGACCACTGGCCAGGCCACCACAGGCTGGACGACCACTGGCCGGACGACCACTGGCCAGGCCACCACTGGCCGGACCTGGTTGATACCTGGTTGATGGGGTTTTGGGAGTTCTTCTACTCCCCAAGCCCGGCCCGAGGCCAGGCTTGACTTGTGAGAGTTTGGTCCACTAGGCTGTTGCTTGGAGCGGCCCGCAGGCCCACATACCCACCACAGCCTGGCTGGTCCGGAACTCCTTGGAGGAATAAATCTAGTTTCCTCTTGAAGATGTCCACGGTTGTTCCGGCAATATTTCTTATGCTCGCTGGGAGGACGTTGAACAACAGTGGACCTCTGATGTTTACACAGTGTTCTCTGATTGTGCCTATGGCACCTCTGCTCTTCACTGGTTCTATTCTGCATTTTCTTCCATATCGTTCACTCCAGTACGTTGTTATTTTACTGTGTAGATTTGGGACCTGGCCCTCCAGTATCTTCCAGGTGTATATTATTTGATATCTCTCTCGTCTTCTTTCTAGTGAGTACATTTGGAGAGCTTTGAGACGATCCCAATAATTTAGGTGCTTTATCGCGTCTATACGTGCTGTATATGTTCTCTGTATTCCCTCTATTTCAGCAATCTCTCCTGCTCTGAAGGGGGAAGTGAGTACTGAACAGTACTCAAGACGGGACAGCACAAGTGACTTGAAGAGTACAAGCATTGTGATGTGATCCCTGGATTTGAAAGTTCTCGTAATCCATCCTATCATTTTTCTGGCTGTCGCAATATTTGCTTGGTTATGCTCCCTAAACGTTAGGTCGTCAGACATCATTATTCCCAAATCCTTTACATGCTGTTTTCCTACTATGGGCACATTTGATTGTGTTTTGTACTCTGTATTATGTTTAAGGTCCTCATTTTTACCGTACCTGAGTACCTGGAATTTATCACTGTTAAACATCATGTTATTTTCTGATGCCCAGTCGAAAACTTTATTAATATCAGCTTGAAGTTTTTCAATGTCTTCAGCCGAGGTAATTTTCATACTGATTTTTGTGTCATCTGCAAAGGATGATACGAAGCTGTGACTTGTATTTTTGTCTATATCTGATATGAGAATAAGGAAAAGCAGCGGTGCAAGGACTGTACCCTGAGGTACAGAGCTTTTAACTGCACTTGGACTAGATTTTATATGGTTGACCGTTACTCGCTGAGTCCTGTTTGACAGAAAACTGAGTATCCAGCGTCCTACTTTACCGGTTATTCCCATTGACTTCATTTTGTGTGCTATCACGCCATGGTCACATTTATCGAAAGCCTTTGCGAAGTCCGTGTATATCACATCAGCATTCTGTTTTTCTTCTAATGCCTCAGTGACTTTATCGTAGTGCTCAAGTAGCTGTGAGAGGCACGATCTTCCCGCTCGAAATCCATGTTGGCCTGGGTTGTGAAGGTCATTGGTCTCCATGAAATTGGTGACCTGACTCCTAATCACTCTCTCAAATACTTTTATTATGTGCGATGTTAGTGCAACTGGTCTATAATTCTTTGCCAATGCTTTGCTCCCTCCCTTGTGTAGAGGGGCTATGTCTGCTACTTTAAGTGCATCTGGTATCTCCCCCGTGTCCAAGCTCTTCCTCCACACTATACTGAGTGCCTGTGCTACCGGCACTTTGCATTTCTTTATAAATATTGAATTCCATGAGTCTGGACCTGGGGCCGAGTGCATGGGCATGTTTTCAATTTCTCTTTCAAAATTTAGTGCGCTCGTGTTGATATCAGTTATATTTACAGGGGTTTGGATATCCCGCATAAAGAAATTGTCTGGATCTTCTACTTTCATGTTGTTTATTGGAGTGCTAAACATGTCCTCATACTGCTTTTTTAGGATTTCACTAATTTCTTTGTCATCCTCCGTGTATGAACCTTCACTTGTACGAATAGGTCCAATACTGGCAGTAGTTTTTGCTTTTGATTTCGCATATGTGAAGAAGTATTTTGGATTTTTCTTTATTTCCTGAATTGCTTTCTGTTCTAACTGCCTTTCTTCAGTTTCATATGAGTGTTTCAATTTCCGCTCGATTTCTTCAATCTCCCTATTTAAATTATTCCTTCTTTGACGGGAAATTCGTGTCTGCATAAGCAGTTCCGTTATTCTTTTCCTGCGTTTATAGTGTCTTCTGCGTTCTCTTTCTACGTTGGATCTCTTTCTGGCTTTCCTCAAAGGAACATGTTTCAGACAGACTTGATACGCTTCCGAAGTCAGTTTTTCTATTCCTTCTGTAGGACTTTTATTACTTAAAACAGTTTCCCATGGAATGTTTTTAAGTTCCCTGTTTATTATCTCCCAGTCTATCCTTTTATTATTAAAATTGAATTTACTGAATAGCCCCTCTCGCTTTATCAACGTTTTAGGTCTATTCTGAGTATTGATGGTAGTTTGCACTTCAATGAGCTTGTGATCTGAATATGTGGTATCTGATATCGTAATGTCTCTGATAATGTCTTCATTGTTCGTAAAGACCAGATCTAGAATATTTTCATTTCTCGTTGGCTCCGATATCTGCTGAGTGAGTGAAAATTTGTCACAGAATCTAAGTAGTTCTCTAATCTGTGGTTGGTTAGGTCCTGATAGATTCCTGGTATAATATTATTGTTTGCTATTCTCCACCTGAGACTAGGCAAGTTGAAGTCACCTAAGAAGATAATATCAGGTATTGGGTTCTCCAAATTATCAAGGCTATTCTCTATTTGTTTATCTGTTCTGTGAATTCCTCAGCCGTTGCATCTGGCGGTTTGTATATTAGAATAATCACTAAATTTATTTTCTCTATTTTTAATCCCAGTACCTCTACCACCTCATTTGTAACGTTTAGGAGCTCCGAGCACACAAGGTCTTCCCTAATATACAGACCCACTCCTCCATGTGACCTAATTTTCCTATCACACCTGTATAGGTTATATCCTGGAATCCAGATCTCACTGTCCAAGAATTCCCCTGCATGGGTTTCTGTGAAAGCTCCAAATACTGCATTTGACTCCGTGAGGAGGCCATTTATGAACTGTACTTTATTGTTTGTTCTTGTTTTCAGTCCTTGTATGTTGGCAAAGATGAATGAGGTTACTCTATTAGTGATAGTTTGACTGGGAGACTTTTTCGGCAAGCCCATTATGCGTGGACATATTGAGTTTGTTCTGACCAGTGCTGATTGTTGTAGGGCAGTTGCCTGTTGTAGTTGTGGTTCCCTTTCGGTGTGTAGTTGTATCTGTAATTCTGGTATGCAAGTGGGTCTGGCATCCAGTTCCATACATTCTCCATGCTCCTCCTTTTGAATTCTCTTTCGGTCTGGTATAAAAAAATTATCGAATTTCCTCCAAATTCATTATCCTGCTTGCCACTCTTTATGTAGCGTTCCGTGCCTTTCACGTGAAAGTGTGGGCAGCTGAGGTCATAGCATTTTCTGTCCTCCAGTGAGGTTTGGCACATCTCAGGATGGAAAAACCTACATATTGATCCAAATCGACACTCACCTTTCCTAAGCATATTTAAACATTTTTTGGGACGACCACTGGCCGGACGACCACTGGCCGGACGACCACTGGCCAGATGACCACTGGCCAGGCCACCACTGGCCGGACGACCACTGGCCGGACGACCACTGGCCAGACGACCACTGGCCGGACGACCGCTGGCCGGACGACCACTGGCCAGACGATCACTGGCCAGGCCACCACTGGCCGGACGACCACTGGCCCGACGACCACTGGCCGGACGACCACTGGCCAGACGACCACTGGCCAGACGACCACTGGCCAGACGACCACTGGCCGGACGACCACTGGCCGGACGACCACTGGCCAGACGACCACTGGCCAGACGACCACTGGCCGGACGACCACTGGCCAGACGACCACTGGCCAGGCCACCACAGGTTGGACGACCACTGGCCGGACGACCACTGGCCAGGCCACCACTGGCCGGACGACCACTGGCCGGACGACCACTGGCCAGACGACCACTGGCCAGGCCACCACTGGCCGGACGACCACTGGCCGGACGACCACTGGCCAGGCCACCACTGGCCAGACGACCACTGAACAGACGACCACTGGCCAGGCCACCACTGGCCAGACGACCACTGGCCAGGCCACCACTGGCCGGACGACCACTGGCTGGACGACCACTGGCCGGACGACCACTGGCCAGACGACCACTGGCCAGACGACCACTGGCCAGACGACCACTGGCTGGACGACCACTGGCTGGACGACCACTGGCCGGACGACCACTGGCTGGACGACCACTGGCCGGACGACCACTGGCTGGACGACCACTGGCCAGACGACCACTGACTGGACGACCACTGGCTGGACGACCACTGGCTGGATGTCCACTGGCTGGACGACCACTGGCCGGACGACCACTGGCTGGACGACCACTGGCCGGACGACCACTGGCCGGACGACCACTGGCTGGACGACCACTGGCTGGACGACCACTGGCCGGACGACCACTGGCTGGACGACCACTCACCAGACGACCACTGGCTGGACGACCACTGGCCAGACGACCACTCACCAGACGACCACTGGCTGGACGACCACTGGCCAGACGACCACTCACCAGACGACCACTGGCTGGACGACCACTGGCCAGACGACCACTGGCTGGACGACCACTGGCCAGACGACCACTGGCCGGACGACCACTGGCCAGACGACCACTGGCTGGACGACCACTGGCCGGACGACCACTGGCCAGACGACCACTGGCCAGACGACCACTGGCTGGACGACCACTGGCTGGACGACCACTGGCCAGACGACCACTGGCCGGACGACCACTGGCTGGACGACCACTGGCTGGACGACCACTGGCCGGACGACCACTGGCTGGACGACCACTCACCAGACGACCACTGGCTGGACGACCACTGGCCGGACGACCACTGGCTGGACGACCACTGGCTGGACGACCACTGGCTGGACGACCACTGGCCGGACGACCACTGGCTGGACGACCACTGGCCAGACGACCACTGGCCAGATGACCACTGGCCAGACGACCACTGGCCAGACGACCACTGGCTGGACGACCACTGGCCGGACGACCACTGGCCGGACGACCACTGGCTGGACGACCACTGGCCAGACGACCACTGGCCAGACGACCACAGGCCAGACGACCACTGGCTGGACGACCACTGGCTGGACGACCACTGGCTGGACGACCACTGGCTGGACGACCACTGGCCGGACGACCACTGGCCGGACGACACCTGGCTGGACGACCACTCACCAGACGACCACTGGCTGGACGACCACTGGCTGGACGACCACTCACCAGACGACCACTGGCTGGACGACCACTGGCTGGACGACCACTGGCCAGACGACCACTGGCTGGACGACCACTGGCCAGACGACCACTCACCAGACGACCACTGGCTGGACGACCACTGGCCAGACGACCACTTACCACGACCACTGGCTGGACGACCACTGGCCAGACGACCACTGGCCGGACGACCACTGGCCAGACGACCACTGGCTGGACGACCACTGCCGGACGACCACTGGCCAGACGACCACTGGCCAGACGACCACTGGCCGACGACCACTGGCTGGACGACCACTGGCTGGACGACCACTGGCCGGACGACCACTGGCCTGACGACCACTGGCTGGACGACCACTGGCTGGACGACCACTGGCTGGACGACCACTGGCTGGACGACCACTGGCCGGACGACCACTGGCTGGACGACCACTGGCTGGACGACCACTGGCTGGACGACCACTGGCCACGACCACTGGCCTGACGACCACTGGCCAGACGACCACTGGCTGGACGACCACTGCCGACGACCACTGGCTGGACGACCACTGGCCGGACGACCACTGGCCCGGACCACTGGCCAGACCACTGGCTGGACGACCACTGGCCAGACGACCACTGGTGACGACCACTGGCTGGACGACCACTGGCTGGACGACCACTGGCCGGACGACCACTGGCCGACGACCACTGGCCGGACGACCACTGGCTGGACGACCACTGGCTGGACGACCACTGGCCAGACGACCACTGGCTGACGACCACTGGCCGGACGACCACTGGCTGGACGACCACTGGCTGGACGACCACTGGCTGGACGACCACTGGCCGGACGACACCTGGCCAGACGACCACTGGCTGGACGACCACTGGCCGACGACCACTGGCTGGACGACCACTGGCCGACGACCACTGGCCAGACGACCACTGCCGGACGACCACTGGCCAGACGACCACTGGCTGGACGACCACTGGCTGGACGACCACTGGCCGGACGACCACTGGCCAGACGACCACTGGCTGGACGACCACTGGCCGGACGACCACTGGCCGGACGACCACTGGCCAGACGACCACTGCCGGACGACCACTGGCCGACGACCACTGGCTGGACGACCACTGGCTGGACGACCACTGGCCAGACGACCACTGCTGGACGACCACTGGCCAGACGACCACTGGCTGGACGACCACTGGCCAGACGACCACTGGCTGGACGACCACTGCCAGACGACCACTGGCTGGACGACCACTGGCCAGACGACCACTGTGCCGGACGACCACTGGCCAGACGTCCACTGGCCAGACGACCACTTGCCGGACGACCACTGGCCAGACCACCACTGGGCCTGGCCGACCCCACTGGCATGGACGGACCACTGGCCATGACGACCACTGGCCTGGACGACCACTGCCGACCAGCAGGGACCTGGGGGGGGGGGGGGGGGGTGGGGGGGGGGCCGGAGAACTGGCTGGACGACCACTTGGCTGGACGAACCACTGGCCAGACACGACCACTGGCTGGGACGAACACTGGCTGGAACGACCACTGGCCGGACGGGCACCACTCACCAGACGACCACTTCACCAGACGACCCACTGGCGGACGACCCTGGCTGGACGACCACTGGCTGGACGGCCACTGGCTGGACGACCACTGGCTGGACGACCACTGGCCAGGACGAACACACTGGGCGGGACGGATCACTGGCCAGGACGACCACTGGCTGGACGACCACTGGCCAGACGCCCACTGGCCAGACGACCACTTGCCGGACGACCACTGGCCAGACGATCACTGGCTGGACGACCACTGCCAGACGACCACTGGCTGGGACGGACCACTCACCAGGACGACCACTAGGCCGGACGACCATTGGCCGGACGACCACTGGCCGGCCGACCACTGGCTGGATCTACCACTGGCTGGGACGACCCACTGGCCAGACGGACCACTGGCTGGACGGACCACTGGCTGGACGACCACTGGCAGGACGACCACCTCACCAGACGGACCACTCCACCGACGGACCCACTGGTCCCGGACGACCACTGGCTGGAACGGACCCATCTGGCTGGACGAGCCACTGGCTTTTTTTTTGACAGACCACTGGCTGGACGACGTAACCACTGGCTGGACGCCACTGGTCTGTGACGACCACGGGCGGAGCGGCCACTGGAGGCTGGACACGACCACTCACCAGACGACCAACTCACCAGGACGACCACGGTCTTGACGACCACTGCTGGAACGACCACTGGCCGACGACCACTGGCCGGGACGACCCGACTGGCTGGACGACCACATGGCTGGAGCGACCACTGGCATGGACGACCACTGGCTGGGACGACCACCTGGCCATGAACCGACCACTGGCGTGACGGACACACTGGCCTGGACGGCACTGGCTGGACGACCAGGTTCACCGAGACACCGTCATCAGCCGACACCAACTGCTGGACGACCACTGGTCTGGACGACCACTGCTGGACGACCACTGGCACAGACGGACACCACTGGCCGGGACGAACCCACTGGCTGGACGACCCCTGGCTGGACGACCACTGGTGCTGTACGACCACTGGCCAGACGATCACTGGCTGGACGACCACTGCTGGACGACCACTGGCCGGACGACCACTGCATGGCTGGACGACCACTGGACTGGGACGACCACTTGGCTGGACGACCACTGGCTGGACGACCACTGGCAGGACGACCACTGGCCAGACGACCACTTGCCGGACGACCACTGGCTGGACGGACCACTGCTGGACGCAGATGACACAAAATCAGCATGAAATTACCTCTGCTGAAGACATTGAAAAACGACAAACAGATGTCATCAAAGTTTTCGATTGGGCAGCAGAAAAATAATATGATGTTAACAGCGAT
>WNGS01000801.1:66929-79507 GCA_020271785.1 Procambarus virginalis | reverse complement strand
CAGTGGTCGTCCAGCCAGTGGTCGTCAGCCAGTGGTCGTCTGGCTGTGGTCGTCAGCCAGTGGTCGTCCGGCCAGTGGTCGTCCAGCCAGTGGTCGTCCAGCCAGTGGGTCTAGCCAGTGGTCGTCCGGCCAGTGGTGTCCAGCCAGTGGTCGTCCAGCCAGTGGTCGTCCGGCCAGTGGTCGTCCAGCCAGTGACGTCCAGCCAGTGGTCGTCCAGCCAGTGGTCGTCCAGTCAGTGGTCGTCTGGCCAGTGGTCGTCCAGTCAGTGGTCGTCCGGCCAGTGGTCGTCCAGCCAGTGGTCGTCGGGCCAGTGGTCGTCCAGCCAGTGGTCGTCCAGCCAGTGGTCGTCCGGCCAGTGGTCGTCAGCCAGTGGTCGTCCAGCCAGTGGTCGTCTGGCCAGTGGTCGTCTGGCCAGTGGTCGTCCAGCCAGTGGTCGTCCGGTCAGTGGTGGCCTGGCCAGTGGTCGTCTGGCCAGTGGTCGTCCGGCCAGTGGTCGTCCGGCCAGTGGTCGTCCGGCCAGTGGTGGCCTGGCCAGTGGTCGTCTGGCCAGTGGTCGTCCGGCCAGTGGTCGTCCGGCCAGTGGTCGTCCGGCCAGTGGTGGCCTGGCCAGTGGTCGTCCGGCCAGTGGTCGTCCAGCCAGTGGTCGTCTGGCCAGTGGTCGTCTGGCCAGTGGTCGTCTGGCCAGTGGTCATCTGGCCAGTGGTCGTCTGGCCAGTGGTCGTCCAGCCAGTGGTCGTCCGGCCAGTGGTCGTCCAGCCAGTGGTCGTCCAGCCAGTGGTCGTCCAGCCAGTGGTCGTCCGGCCAGTGGTCGTCCAGCCAGTGGTCGTCTGGTGAGTGGTCGTCCAGCCAGTGGTCGTCCGGCCAGTGGTCGTCCAGCCAGTGGTCGTCCAGCCAGTGGTCGTCCGGCCAGTGGTCGTCTGGCCAGTGGTCCTCCAGCCAGTGGTCGTCCAGCCAGTGGTCGTCTGGCCAGTGGTCGTCTGGCCAGTGGTCGTCCGGCCAGTGGTCGTCCGGTCAGTGGTCGTCCAGCCAGTGGTCGTCTGGCCAGTGGTCGTCCGGCCAGTGGTCGTCTGGCCAGTGGTCGTCCAGCCAGTGGTCGTCTGGCCAGTGGTCGTCCAGCCAGTGGTCGTCTGGTGAGTGGTCGTCTGGCCAGTGGTCGTCCAGCCAGTGGTCGTCTTGTGAGTGGTCGTCTGGCCAGTGGTCGTCCAGCCAGTGGTCGTCTGGTGAGTGGTCGTCTTGTGAGTGGTCGTCTGGCCAGTGGTCGTCCAGCCAGTGGTCGTCTGGTGAGTGGTCGTCCAGCCAGTGGTCGTCCGGCCAGTGGTCGTCCAGCCAGTGGTCGTCCAGCCAGTGGTCGTCTAGCCAGTGGTCGTCCGGCCAGTGGTTGTCCAGCCAGTGGTCGTCCAGCCAGTGGTCGTCCGGCCAGTGGTCGTCCAGCCAGTGGACGTCCAGCCAGTGGTCGTCCAGCCAGTGGTCGTCCAGTCAGTGGTCGTCTGGCCAGTGGTCGTCCAGTCAGTGGTCGTCCGGCCAGTGGTCGTCCAGCCAGTGGTCGTCGGGCCAGTGGTCGTCCAGCCAGTGGTCGTCCAGCCAGTGGTCGTCCGGCCAGTGGTCGTCCAGCCAGTGGTCGTCCAGCCAGTGGTCGTCTGGCCAGTGGTCGTCTGCCAGTGGTCGTCCAGCCAGTGGTCGTCCGGTCAGTGGTGGCCTGGCCAGTGGTCGTCTGGCCAGTGGTCGTCCGGCCAGTGGTCGTCCGGCCAGTGGTCGTCCGGCCAGTGGTGGCCGTGGCCAGTGGTCGTCGCCAGTGGTCGTCCGGCCAGTGGTCGTCCGCCAGTTCGTCCGGCCAGTGGTGGCCTGGCCAGTGGTCGTCCGGCCAGTGTCGTCCAGCCAGTGGTCGTCTGGCCAGTGGTCGTCTGGCCAGTGGTCGTCTGGCCAGTGGTCATCTGCCAGTGGTCGTCTGGCCAGTGGTCGTCCACCAGTGGTCGTCCGCCAGTGGTCGTCCGCCAGTGGTCGTCCAGCCAGTGGTCGTCCGGCCAGTGATCGTCCAGCCAGTGGTCGTCTGGTGAGTGGTCGTCCAGCCAGTGGTCGTCCGGCCAGTGGTCGTCCAGCCAGTGGTCGTCCAGCCAGTGGTCGTCCGGCCAGTGGTCGTCTGGCCAGTGGTCCTCCAGCCAGTGGTCGTCCAGCCAGTGGTCGTCTGCCAGTGGTCGTCTGGCCAGTGGTCGTCGGCCAGTGGTCGTCCGTCAGTGGTCGTCCAGCCAGTGGTCGTCTGGCCAGTGGTCGTCCGGCCAGTGGTCGTCTGGCCAGTGGTCGTCCAGCCATGGTCGTCTGGCCAGTGGTCGTCCAGCCAGTGCGTCTGGTGAGTGGTCGTCTGGCCAGTGGTCGTCCAGCCAGTGGTCGTCTTGTGAGTGGTCGTCTGGCCAGTGGTCGTCCAGCCATGGTCGTCTGGTGAGTGGTCGTCTTGTGAGTGGTCGTCTGGCCAGTGGTCGTCCAGCCAGTGGTCGTCTGGTGAGTGGTCGTCCAGCCAGTGGTCGTCCGGCCAGTGGTCGTCCAGCCAGTGGTCGTCCAGCCAGTGGTCGTCTAGCCAGTGGTCGTCCGGCCAGTTGGTTGTCCAGCCAGTGGTCGTCCAGCCAGTGGTCGTCCGGCCAGTGGTCGTCCAGCCAGTGGACGTCCAGCCAGTGGTCGTCCAGCCATGGTCGTCCAGTCAGTGGTCGTCTGGCCAGTGGTCGTCCAGTCAGTGGTCGTCCGGCCAGTGGTCGTCCAGCCAGTGGTCGTCGGGCCAGTGGTCGTCCAGCCAGTGGTCGTCCAGCCAGTGGTCTTCTGGCCAGTGGTCGTCTGGCCAGTGGTCGTCCGGCCAGTGGTCGTCCGGCCGGTCGTCCAGCCAGTGGTCGTCCGGCCAGTGGTGGCCTGGCCAGTGGTGGTTCTGCCAGTGGTGGCCTGGCCAGTGGTCGTCTGGCCAGTGGTGGCCTGGCCAGTGGTCGTCTGTTCAGTGGTCGTCTGGCCAGTGGTGGCCTGGCCAGTGGTCGTCCGGCCAGTGGTCGTCCGGCCAGTGGTGGCCTGGCCAGTGGTCGTCTGGCCAGTGGTCGTCCGGCCAGTGGTCGTCCGGCCAGTGGTCGTCCAGCCAGTGGTCGTCCGGCCAGTGGTCGTCCAGCAGTGGTCGTCCGGTCAGTGGTGGCCTGGCCAGTGGTCGTCTGGCCAGTGGTCGTCCGGCCAGTGGTCGTCCGGCCAGTGGTCGTCCGGCCAGTGGGCCTGGCCAGTGGTCGTCCGGCCAGTGGTCGTCCGGCCAGTGGTCGTCCGGCCAGTGGTGGCCTGGCCAGTGGCGTCGGCCAGTGGTGGCCTGGCCAGTGGTCGTCCGGCCAGTGGTCGTCCGGCCAGTGGTCGTCTAGCCTGTGGTGGCCTGGCCAGTGGTCGTCTGGCCAGTGGTCGTCCGGCCAGTGGTCGTCCGGCCAGTGGTCGTCTGGCCAGTGGTCGTCCGCCTGTGGTCGTCCGGCCAGTGGTCGTCCAGCCAGTGGTCGTCCGGCCAGTGGTGGCCTGGCCAGTGGTGGTTCTGCCAGTGCTGGCCTGGCCAGTGGTCGTCCGCCAGTGGTCGTCGGCCAGTGGTCGTCTGGCCAGTGGTCGTCTGGCCAGTCGTCGTCTGGCCAGTGGTGGCCTGGCCAGTGGTCGTCTGGCCAGTGGTCGTCTGGCCAGTGGTCGTCTGGCCAGTCGTCGTCTGGCCAGTGGTGGCCTGGCCAGTGGTCGTCTGGCCAGTGGACGTCTGGCCAGTGGTCGTCTGGCCAGTGGTCGTCTGGCCAGTGTCGTCTGGCCAGTGGTCGTCCGGCCAGTGTGGCCTGGCCAGTGGTCGTCTGGCCAGTGGTCGTCCTGGTGAGTGGTCGTCCGGCAGTGGTCGTCTGGCCAGTGGTCGTCTGGCCAGTGGTCGTCTGGCCAGTGGTCGTCCGGCCAGTGTCGTCCGGCCAGTGGTCTTCCAGCCAGTGGTCGTCCGGCCAGTGGTGGCCTGGCCAGTGGTGGTTCTGCCAGTGGGTGGCCTGGCCAGTGGTGGTTTGCCAGTGGTGGCCTGGCCAGTGGTCGTCTGTTCAGTGGTCGTCTGGCCAGTGGTGGCCTGGCCAGTGGTCGTCCGGCCAGTGGTCGTCCGGCCAGTGGTGGCCTGGCCAGTGGTCGTCTGGCCAGTGGTCGTCCGGCCAGTGGTCGTCCAGCCAGTGGTCGTCCGGCCAGTGGTGGCCTGGCCAGTGGTCGTCCGGCCAGTGGTCGTCCAGCCTGTGGTGGCCTGGCCAGTGGTCGTCTGGCCAGTGGTCGTCCGGCCAGTGGTCGTCCGGCCAGTGGTCGTCCGGCCAGTGGTCGTCTGGCCAGTGGTCGTCTGGCCAGTGGTCGTCTGGCCAGTGGTCGTCTGGCCAGTGGTCGTCTGGCCAGTGGTCGTCTGGCCAGTGGTCGTCGGGCCAGTGGTCGTCGGGCCAGTGGTCGTCCGGCCAGTGGTGGCCTGGCCAGTGGTCGTCTAGCCAGTGGTCGTCCGCCAGTGGTCGTCCGGCCAGTGGTCGTCTGGCCAGTGGTCGTCTGGCCAGTGGTCGTCTGGCCAGTGGTGGCTGGCCAGTGGTCGTCTGGCCAGTGGACGTCTGGCCAGTGGTCGTCTGGCCAGTGGTCGTCTGGTGAGTGGTCCGTCCGGCCAGTGGTCGTCTGGCCAGTGGTCGTCTGGCCAGTGGTCGTCTGGCAAGTGGTCGTCTGGTGAGTGGTCGTCGGCCAGTGGTCGTCGGGCCAGTGGTCGCCTGGCCAGTGGTCGTCGGCCAGTGGTCAGGTATGGCGACTGTTCTCCTGACACTGACAGGTTATGGCGACTGTTCCTCTGACACTGACAGGTTATGGCGACTGTTCTCCTGACTCTGACAGGTTATGGTGACTGTTCCCACTGACACTGACAGGTTATGGCGACTGTTCTCCTGACAATGACAGGTTATGGTGACTGTTCCCACTGACACTGGCAGGTTATGGCGACTGTTCTCCTGACACTGACAGGTTATGGTGACTGTTCCCACTGACACTGGCAGGTTATGGCGACTGTTCTCCTGACGCTGACAGGTTATGGTGACTGTTCCCACTGACACTGGCAGGTTATGGCGACTGTTCTCCTGACACTGACAGGTTATGGTGACTGTTCCCACTGACACTGGCAGGTTATGGCGACTGTTCCCACTGACACTGGCAGGTTATGGCGACTGTCCCCACTGACACTGGCAGGTTATGGCGACTGTCCCCACTGACACTTACAGGTTATGGTGACTGTACCATAACATGTTTCCGAGTAAACGTCATAGCACAAGTCTTAGGCGGAGAGAATCTGAAGCCATGATCGGTGGCCCAAGACGACACGGCATCAATCGCAAGTTGAAGCCGCCGTTGAAAGAGCGGCGAATCATCACCCTGACAGCAAGGGTAAGATCGTCTACATAGAGAGCGGAGAAGACGCCAAAAGAGGGAGGAAAGTAGACCATTGAGAGCAACAAGAAAAAGAGTAGTGCTCAGAACACTACCTTGGGGTACTCCCTCATATTGCCTAAAAGGGGCAGAGAGAGTGGCACCAAGCCTCACTCGAAAGGAATGACGAGAGAGGAAACTCTGGAGGAAGAGAGGGAGATTCCAACGAAGGTCGAGAGAATGAAGTTGAGACAGAATATGATACCGCCAGGTAGTGTCGTAAGCCTTTTCCAGGTCAAAAAGGACGGCAACAACGGAGGTCTTCGCAGCAAAAGCAGTATGAATATAGACCTACAAGTTCACCTTAGATAGTGCTCTAAGAACCACATCAGACGAACGTTAACCATGTTCAAAGAGCTTGCAGACCCAACTCGTGAGGGCAATAGGGCGGAAGTCATTGGGGGATGACCCGAGAGATCCTGGTTTCCGAACAGGGAGGGCAACAGCATCGAGCCAGTCCTCAGGGATTGACGACGACTCCCAGACCCGATTAAACAGACTCAGTAAATACTGAGACGTCCATGGAGGAGATGGCAAAGCATCTCATAACGAACACCATCGAAGCCTGCCACCGTAGAACCGCAGAGGGCCAGGCAGACTGAAGCTCAGTGTGGGAGTATGTCTCCCAAGATGCTCCCACAGCTGACTTGAATGGCATTGCAGTGCACAGATCTTCGTGCACAAAGCCTATCTCTCTTAATCCTGGATAGTGACCTAGTATGTTGGGTATCTCCAGAATGCCCACTTAACCAGGAACACTTTTATGATACGTAGGCCGCCGTATGTCCAGGCACAAAGTAGATACAGGGAGCTAAGTATACTTGCTACCAAAGGGTCAGTGAGTACATGGCTGGTGCCCGCTGAGACAGAGGGGAAGGCGCCAGCAGCGTCTGACCTCTGGGGTCAACCGGCGCGATGCGGAATAACAACTATGACGTGTTCATGACGTCACTCCTGCTACTGCTCATCGAACGAGCTAATATGATTGGTTCCCGATCATTTGCTGCAATGCTATTGGTCAAATTGTAACTCCTTTGTGTTGTGTGCCACGAGATGCCCGGCACCATTGCAAACTCATTCACGTGAGAGAGACCATACGAAGAGGACGTGTTCTGTTCTACCGGCCAATAGACTGATCACCGTCTATCCCTCACCGTCAAGTTAACTCAGCGTCTTTGCGATATACCACACACTCGCCAGAATCACGAGTGGAATATATTGTTTAGAAGCCTAAAGTGACAAATCTCCAGAGCGAAACAGACTGGTATCAGGTAACCCCTGGTGACAAAGATCGTCGTGAGTGACCTAGAGTGAACTAAGGCAGTGCCGCCGCCTAAGTAATCTGTGTGTGACATTACCACAGTGTACCTGTACCACAGTGTACATTGTAGTGCATGGTACCGCCGCCAGCCGCGGCCAGCCGCCGCCTCGAGCGCCCGCCGCCAGCCGCCGCCGCCCTCACTCCGAAGTGACGTCACCACCTCACGCACCGTCAGTGCCAGTGTGTGCGCGTGTGTCTGTCTGTTAAGCATACAGCACGCTTTACTCACGAAATCATCTCAAGATACTGCGAGTACCCTCCGTGTCTACGAGCGAAACCAGCTATCAGGCCACCTACGAGTGCTTGTATAAACGAATCTGAGTGAGTGCGTAAGGAAAGGTACCTTATCTGTAAGTACAAGATCTTGTCATTGTTTATTGTGTCTGTGTTGATCTGAGGGATCAACCACAGTTCTCACCTTCTTATACCTGTCGCAGGTTATAGGTGAATCGACGGTGTATGCGTGTTTATCTGTGTGGTATCACAGCATTTCACTCGTCTGTGGATGTGAGCTTCCATACACACATTTAGTTATTGTGTGATTATTATTTGTGTTATTGCATATCATCATTACCGAGTATCCGGTTGGAACTCTTGTGATCCCTTTGCATACCGCAGTTAGGTTGCCGTGTAGTGATTGGCTGTCAACTTGTTAAGTAGGTGTTTCTCCACGAGTGGATACGAGTCGATTAGCCCGACGTCAAGAGTCTCGCTAATGCAACCATAGCTTTGCTGACGCCAATCGAAAGTAAATCAAGCACCCTGTGTATTANTCTGGTGGTCGTCTGGTGAGTGGTCGTCCAGCCAGTGGTCGTCTGGTGAGTGGTCGTCCAGCCAGTGGTCGTCTGGTGAGTGGTCGTCCAGCCAGTGGTCGTCTGGTGAGTGGTCGTCCAGCCAGTGGTCGTCTGGTGAGTGGTCGTCCAGCCAGTGGTCGTCTGGTGAGTGGTCGTCCAGCCAGTGGTCGTCTGGCCAGTGGTCGTCCAGCCAGTGGTCGTCTGGCCAGTGGTCGTCTGGCCAGTGGTCGTCTGGCCAGTGGTCGTCCAGCCAGTTTCGTCCAGCCAGTGGTCGTCCAGCCAGTGGTCGTCCGGCCAGTGGTCGTCTGGTGAGTGGTCGTCTGGTGAGTGGTCGTCCGGCCAGTGGTCGTCCGGCCAGTGGTGGCCTGGCCAGTGGTCGTCTGGCCAGTGGTCGTCCGGCCAGTGGTCGTCCGGCCAGTGGTCGTCCGGCCAGTGGTGGCCTGGCCAGTGGTCGTCCGGCCAGTGGTCGTCCAGCCAGTGGTGGCCTGGCCAGTGGTCGTCTGGCCAGTGGTCGTCCGGCCAGTGGTCGTCTGGCCAGTGGTCGTCCAGCCAGTGGTCGTCCAGCCAGTGGTCGTCCAGCCAGTGGTCGTCTGGCCAGTGGTCGTCCAGCCAGTGGTCGTCCAGCCAGTGGTCGTCCGGCCAGTGGTCGTCGGGCCAGTGGTCGTCCGGCCAGTGGTCGTCTAGCCAGTGGTCGTCCGGCCAGTGGTCGTCCAGCCAGTGGTCGTCTGGCCAGTGGTCGTCCAGCCAGTGGTCGTCCGGCCAGTGGTCGCCTGGCCAGTGGTCGTCTGGCCAGTGGTCGTCTGGCCAGTGGTCGTCCGGCCAGTGGTCGTCCAGCCAGTGGTCGTCTGGCCAGTGGTCGTCCAGCCAGTGGTCGTCCGGCCAGTGGTCGTCCAGCCAGTGGTCGTCCAGCCAGTGGTCGTCCAGCCAGTGGTCGTCCGGCCAGTGGTCGTCTGGCCAGTGGTCGTCCGGCCAGTGGTCGTCCGGCCAGTGGTCGTCCAGCCAGTGGTCGTCCAGCCAGTGGTCGTCTGGCCAGTGGTCGTCTGGCCAGTGGTCGTCTGGCCAGTGGTCGTCCAGCCAGTGGTCGTCGGGCCAGTGGTCGTCCGGCCAGTGGTCGTCCAGCCAGTGGTCGTCCAGCCAGTGGTCGTCCAGCCAGTGGTCGTCCAGCCAGTGGTCTGGCCAGTGGTCGTCCGGCCAGTGGTCGTCCAGCCAGTGGTCGTCCGGCCAGTGGTCGTCCAGCCAGTGGTCGTCTGGCCAGTGGTCGTCAGGCCAGTGGTCGTCCAGCCAGTGGTCGTCCAGCCAGTGGTCGTCCGGCCAGTGGTCGTCCAGCCAGTGGTCGTCCAGCCAGTGGTCGTCTGGCTGTGGTCGTCTGGCCAGTGGTCGTCTGGCCAGTGGTCGTCCAGCCAGTGGTCGTCCGGCCAGTGGTCGTCCGGCCAGTGGTCGTCCAGCCAGTGGTCGTCTGGCCAGTGGTCGTCTGGCCAGTGGTCGTCTGGCCAGTGGTCGTCTGGCCAGTGGTCGTCTGGCCAGTGGTCGTCCAGCCAGTGGTCGTCCGGCCAGTGGTCGTCCAGCCAGTGGTCGTCCAGCCAGTGGTCGTCCAGCCAGTGGTCGTCCGGCCAGTGGTCGTCCAGCCAGTGGTCGTCTGGTGAGTGGTCGTCTGCCAGTGGTCGTCCAGCCAGTGGTCGTCCAGCCAGTGGTCGTCCAGCCAGTGGTCGTCTGGCCAGTGGTCGTCTGGCCAGTGGTCGTCTGGCCAGTGGTCGTCTGGTGAGTGGTCGTCCAGCCAGTGGTCGTCTGGCCAGTGGTCGTCCAGCCAGTGGTCGTCTGGTGAGTGGTCGTCCAGCCAGTGGTCGTCTGGCCAGTGGTCGTCCAGCCAGTGGTCGTCTGGCCAGTGGTCGTCCAGCCAGTGGTCTTCCAGCCAGTGGTCGTCTCGCCAGTGGTCGTCTGGTGAGTGGTCGTCCAGCCAGTGGTCGTCTGGCCAGTGGTCGTCCAGCCAGTGGTCGTCTGGCCAGTGGTCGTCTGGCCAGTGGTCGTCTGGCCAGTGGTCGTCCGGCCAGTGGTCGTCCAGCCAGTGGTCGTCCAGCCAGTGGTCGTCCAGCCAGTGGTCGTCCGGCCAGTGGTCGTCTGGTGAGTGGTCGTCTGGTGAGTGGTCGTCCGGCCAGTGGTCGTCCAGCCAGTGGTCGTCCAGCCAGTGGTCGTCCAGCCAGTGGTCGTCCAGCCAGTGGTCGTGCCAGTGGTCGTCTGGCAAGTGGTCGTCCAGCCAGTGGTCGTCCAGCCAGTGGTTGTCCAGCCAGTGGTCGTCTGGCCAGTGGTCGTCCAGCCAGTGGTCGTCTGGCCACTGGTCGTCCAACCAGTGGTCGTCTGGCCAGTGGTCGTCCAGCCAGTGGTCGTCCAGCCAGTGGTCGTCCAGCCAGTGGTCGTCTGGTGAGTGGTCGTCTGGCCAGTGGTCGTCTGGCCAGTGGTCGTCTGGTGAGTGGTCGTCCAGCCAGTGGTCGTCTGGTGAGTGGTCGTCCAGCCAGTGGTCGTCTGGTGAGTGGTCGTCCAGCCAGTGGTCGTCTGGTGAGTGGTCGTCCAGCCAGTGGTCGTCTGGTGACTGGTCGTCCAGCCAGTGGTCTTCCAGCCAGTGGTCGTCTCGCCAGTGGTCGTCTGGTGAGTGGTCGTCCAGCCAGTGGTCGTCTGGCCAGTGGTCGTCCAGCCAGTGGTCGTCTGGCCAGTGGTCGTCTGGCCAGTGGTCGTCTGGCCAGTGGTCGTCCAGCCAGTTTTCGTCCAGCCAGTGGTCGTCCAGCCAGTGGTCGTCCGGCCAGTGGTCGTCTGGTGAGTGGTCGTCTGGTGAGTGGTCGTCCGGCCAGTGGTCGTCCGGCCAGTGGTGGCCTGGCCAGTGGTCGTCTGGCCAGTGGTCGTCCGGCCAGTGGTCGTCCGGCCAGTGGTCGTCCGGCCAGTGGTGGCCTGGCCAGTGGTCGTCCGGCCAGTGGTCGTCCAGCCTGTGGTGGCCTGGCCAGTGGCCGTCTGGCCAGTGGTCGTCCGGCCAGTGGTCGTCTGGCCAGTGGTCGTCCAGCCAGTGGTCGTCCAGCCAGTGGTCGTCCAGCCAGTGGTCGTCTGGCCAGTGGTCGTCCAGCCAGTGGTCGTCCAGCCAGTGGTCGTCCGGCCAGTGGTCGTCGGGCCAGTGGTCGTCCGGTCAGTGGTCGTCTAGCCAATGGTCGTCCGGCCAGTGGTCGTCCAGCCAGTGGTCGTCTGGCCAGTGGTCGTCCAGCCAGTGGTCGTCCGGCCAGTGGTCGCCTGGCCAGTGGTCGTCTGGCCAGTGGTCGTCTGGCCAGTGGTCGTCCGGCCAGTGGTCGTCCAGCCAGTGGTCGTCTGGCCAGTGGTCGTCCAGCCAGTGGTCGTCCGGCCAGTGGTCGTCCAGCCAGTGGTCGTCCAGCCAGTGGTCGTCCAGCCAGTGGTCGTCCGGCCAGTGGTCGTCTGGCCATTGGTCGTCCGGCCAGTGGTCGTCCGGCCAGTGGTCGTCCAGCCAGTGGTCGTCCAGCCAGTGGTCGTCTGGCCAGTGGTCGTCTGGCCAGTGGTCGTCTGGCCAGTGGTCGTCCAGCCAGTGGTCGTCGGGCCAGTGGTCGTCCGGCCAGTGGTCGTCCAGCCAGTGGTCGTCCAGCCAGTGGTCGTCCAGCCAGTGGTCGTCCAGCCAGTGGTCTGGCCAGTGGTCGTCCGGCCAGTGGTCGTCCAGCCAGTGGTCGTCCGGCCAGTGGTCGTCCAGCCAGTGGTCGTCTGGCCAGTGGTCGTCAGGCCAGTGGTCGTCCAGCCAGTGGTCGTCCAGCCAGTGGTCGTCCGGCCAGTGGTCGTCCAGCCAGTGGTCGTCCAGCCAGTGGTCGTCCATCCAGTGGTCGTCCAGCCAGTGGTCGTCAGGCCAGTGGTCGTCCGGCCAATGGTCGTCCAGCCAGTGGTCGTCCAGCCAGTGGTCGTCCGGCCAGTGGTCGTCTGGCCAGTGGTCGTCTGGCCAGTGGTCGTCCGGCCAGTGGTCGTCCAGCCAGTGATCGTCTGGCCAGTGGTCGTCCGGCCAGTGGTCGTCTGGCCAGTGGTCGTCCTGCCAGTGGTCGTCTGGTAAGTGGTGGTCTGGCCAGTGGTCGTCCAGCCAGTGGTCGTCTGGTGAGTGGTCGTCTGGCCAGTGGTCGTCCAGCAAGTGGTCGTCTGGTGAGTGGTCGTCTGGTGAGTGGTCGTCCAGCCAGTGGTCGTCCAGCCAGTGGTCGTCCAGCCAGTGGTCGTCTGGTGAGTGGTCGTCCAGCCAGTGGTCGTCCAGCCAGTGGTCGTCCGGCCAGTGGTCGTCCAGCCAGTGGTCGTCCAGCCAGTGGTCGTCCGGCCAGTGGTCGTCCAGCCAGTGGTCGTCCGGCCAGTGGTCGTCCGGCCAGTGTTCGTCCAGCCAGTGGTCGTCCAGCCAGTGGTCGTCCAGCCAGTGGTCGTCTGGCTGTGGTCGTCTGGCCAGTGGTCGTCTGGCCAGTGGTCGTCCAGCCAGTGGTCGTCCGGCCAGTGGTCGTCCGGCCAGTGGTCGTCCAGCCAGTGGTCGTCTGGCCAGTGGTCGTCTGGCCAGTGGTCGTCTGGCCAGTGGTCGTCTGGCCAGTGGTCGTCTGGCCAGTGGTCGTCCAGCCAGTGGTCGTCCGGCCAGTGGTCGTCCAGCCAGTGGTCGTCCAGCCAGTGGTCGTCCAGCCAGTGGTCGTCCGGCCAGTGGTCGTCAGCCAGTGGTCGTCTGGTGAGTGGTCGTCCAGCCATGCAGTGGTCGTCCGGCCAGTCTTCGTCCGCCAGTGGTCGTCCAGCCAGTGGTCGTCAGGCCAGTGGTCGTCTGGCCAGTGGTCCTCCAGCCAGTGGTCGTCAGCCAATGGTCGTCTGGCCAATGGTCGTCTGGCCAGTGGTCGTCCGGCCAGTGGTCGTCGGGCCAGTGGTCGTCCAGCCAGTGGTCATCTGGCAGTGGTCGTCCGGCCAGTGGTCGTCTGGCCAGTGGTCGTCCAGCCAGTGGTCGTCTGGCCAGTGGTCGTCCAGCCAGTGGTCGT
>WNGS01000801.1:44611-59401 GCA_020271785.1 Procambarus virginalis | reverse complement strand
CAGCAGTCTCAAAAAGGATTACTGATGTTGCAACATTTAATACAACCCTCAGCATGTAATCACGATCTCTTCCGAGAGCAACACATGGGAGATCATGAGTCCTGAGATACTATCCTTCCCTCTCCCACCCAGGAATGGGAGTAGTTGTACTCTAGACTTTGTACTTGCCTCGAGTCCAAGCGAGGGCTTTGACTCTAGGCAAGTACAATGTCTTGAGCCAGATTGATGTTGTGATCACAGAACGCTCCACCTCTCCTTAACTGTTGTGACACCAAGCCAGTGGTGCCGCCTCTCACCCTAACTGTTGGTACCAGTGGCGCTCTACACCTGGCCAGTGGTGCCACTTCTCGCCCTAACTGTTGGTACCATGGCTCTCTACACCTGGCCAGTGGTGCCGCCTCTCTCCCTAACTGTGGTACCAGTGGCCCTCTACACCTGGCCAGTGGGCCGCCTCTCTCCCTAACTGTTGGTACCAGTGGCTCTCTACACCTGGCCAGTGGTGCCGCCTCTCTCCCTAACTGTTGGTACCAGTGGCCCTCTACACCAAGCCAGTGGTGCCGCCTCTCTCCCTAACTGTTGGTACCAGTGGCCCTCTATACCAAGCCAGTGGTGCCGCCTCTCTCCCTAACTGTTGGTACCAGTGGCTCTCTACACCTGGCTAGTGGTGCCGCTCTCGCCCTAACTGTTGGTACCAGTGGCCCTCTACACCTGGCCAGTGGTGCCTTGCCTTTGACAACCACAGAAGGCTCCTCTTCTATGGTAGGCATGTCTAAACTACTGTGCCTGCTGCAGGCCGTGGAGACACTGTAAGCTGGCACTGACTACTGCAGGCAGTGGAGACACTGTAAGCTGGCTCTGACTGCTGCAGGCACTGGAGACACCGTAAGCTGGCTCTGACTGCTGCAGGCAGTGGAGACACCGTAAGCTGGCTCTGACTGCTGCAGGCACTGGAGACACCGTAAGCTGGCTCTGACTGCTGCAGGCAGTGGAGACACTGTAAGCTGGCACTGACTACTGCAAGCAGTGGAGACACTGTAAGCTGGCTCTGACTGCTGCAGGCAGTGGAGACACTGTAAGCTGGCTCTGACTGCTGCAGGCACGGGAGACACTGTAAGCTGGCTCTGACTGCTGCAGGCAGTGGAGACACTGTAAGCTGGCTCTAACTACTGCAGGCAGTGGAGACACTGTAAGCTGGCTCTGACTACTGCAGGCAGTGGAGACACTGTAAGCTGGCTCTGACTACTGCAGGCAGTGGAGACACTGTAAGCTGGCTCTGACTGCTGCAGGCACTGGAGACACTGTAAGCTGGCTCTGACTGCTGCAGGCCGTGGAGACACTGTAAGCTGGCTCTGACTGCTGCAGGCAGTGGAGACACTGTAAGCTGGCTCTGACTACTGCAGGCAGTGGAGACACTGTAAGCTGGCTCTGACTACTGCAGGCAGTGAAGACACTGTAAGCTGGCACTGACTACTGCAGGCAGTGGAGACACTGTAAGCTGGCTCTGACTGCTGCAGGCAGTGGAGACACTGTAAGCTGGCACTGACTACTGCAAGCAGTGGAGACACTGTAAGCTGGCTCTGACTGCTGCAGGCAATGGAGACACTGTAAGCTGGCTCTGACTACTGCAGGCAGTGGAGACACTGTAAGCTGGCTCTGACTGCTGCAGGCAGTGGTGACACTGTAAGCTGGCTCTGACTGCTGCAGGCAGTGGAGACACTGTAAGCTGGCACTGACTGCTGCAGGCAGTGGAGACACTGTAAGCTGGCACTGACTGCTGCAGGCAGTGGAGACACTGTAAGCTGGCTCTGACTGCTGCAGGCCGTGGAGACACTGTAAGCTGGCTCTGATTGCTGCAGGCAGTGGAGACACTGTAAGCTGGCACTGACTACTGCAGGCAGTGGAGACACTGTAAGCTGGCTCTGACTGCTGCAGGCAGTGGAGACACTGTAAGCTGGCTCTGACTGCTGCAGGCAGTGGAGACACTGTAAGCTGGCTCTGACTGCTGCAGGCAGTGGAGACACTGTAAGCTGGCTCTGACTGCTGCAGGCAGTGGAGACACTGTAAGCTGGCACTGACTGCTGCAGGCAGTGGAGACACTGTAAGCTGGCTCTGACTGCTGCAGGCCGTGGAGACACTGTAAGCTGGCTCCGACTGCTGCAGGCAGTGGAGACACTGTAAGCTGGCACTGACTGCTGCAGGCAGTGGAGACACTGTAAGCTGACTCTGACTGCTGCAGGCCGTGGAGACACTGTAAGCTGGCTCTGACTGCTGCAGGCAGTGGAGACACTGTAAGCTGGCTCTGACTGCTGCAGGCAGTGGAGACACTGTAAGCTGGCTCTGACTGCTGCAGGCCGTGGAGACACTGTAAGCTGGCTCTGACTGCTGCAGGCAGTGGAGACACTGTAAGCTGGCTCTGACTGCTGCAGGCACTGGAGACACCGTAAGCTGGCTCTGACTGCTGCAGGCAGTGGAGACACAGTAAGCTGGCTCTGACTGCAAGTCACTGGCTTACGAAAACTGATCGCAGTTAATTTCATATTGCTTAACTTAAACAATATTGGAATCTAATTCCTACATTCATCCTGATCCCGTTCCTACAGCCGACCCCCAGAATGGGGGCGTCCGGGGGTCTACCACCAACTTAATTAGGGATAGAAGGTCTGGGGTCCACCACAAACCCAAGGATCCGAAGTTTGGGGTCCGCCACTGATTCAAGGATAGTCTGGGGTCCGCCACCGACCCTAGGATAGTTTGGGGTCCGCCACCGACCCCAACAAAGTTTGGGGTCCGCCACCGACCCCAGCATTGTCTCGGGTCCTACACCGACCCCAGCATAGTCTGGGGTCCGACGACCCCAGCATAGTCTGAGGTCCGCCACTGACCCCAGGATAGAGTGGGGTCAGCCACCGACCCCAGAATTGTCTCGGGTCCGACACCGACCCCAGCATAGTCTAGGGTCCGCCACCGACCCCAGGATAGTCTGAGATCCGCCACTGACCCCAGGGTAGAGTGGGGTCAGCCACCGACCCCAGGATAGGTCTCGTATCCACAATAAACTAATCAAAGAACAGAATACTTTGTAATAAACGTTTCATTAAGTGTTTTAGTAACTTTAGTAAACTTTTAGCAAGTTTAGTAAATACTTCAGTATTTTTTAACCCAAAATTTATACTTTGCCTCAGGATAGCGGTACAAGTCCAAAACTTTTGCTACAGACAGTCGAAAAGTCATTATCCAAGTCTAGCAGCCAACTTTCTGGAGTGGGACTTACCTTGATGGGGTCGAAGTCGGACTTGAGTGTGACATTGGCACAGTTGCCATACTCGAGGAAGGGAGGTACACCCAGAAAGGTTTGGGCCTGGGGCACCACACTCACCACCACCACCACCACACACCACACTACCTGGCAGGGGGCCACAACACCCATCTCTCTCTGTTTTCCTAAACTGTTGATGACTTTCCCTAGTGAGTGTTTAGTGAGAGAGGTGGAGGCACTCGTAGGGGGAGTGAGGAGAGAGCCAGGCCAGAGGGGAACAGTGAGTGTCGTGCAAGGAGACACTCTTGAGTGTGTGGTGTGGGAGGCACTCTTGAGTGAGACACTCTTTGAGTGTGTGGTGTGGGAGGCACTCTTGAGTGCGTGGCGAGCGAGACACCGAGTGCGTGGTGCGAGTGACACAGGAGGAGTGAGGAACATCTCGTCTACCCTCACCTCAATGCCTTCCCAATCATCTCTATGGCCTCACCTCCCCCCCCCCCACCCCACCCCACCCTAACCCCCACCACACCCACCTAACCCCACCTCACCCACCTACAGAAGACAGAAGAGCTCGGGGAGACATGATCACAACATACAGGATTATCAGGGGAATTGACAGGGTAGACAAGGATGGATTATTTAACACGAGTGGTACACGCACACGGAGACACAAGGGGAAACTGAGTACCCAAATAAGCCACAGGAACGTTAGACAGAACATTTTGAGTGTCAGAGTAGTTAGTAAATGGAACGCATTAAACAGTGATGTGGTGGAGGCTGACTCCATACACAGTTTCAAATGTAGATATGATAGAGCCCAATAGGCTCAGGAACCTGTACATTAGTTGACTGACAGTTGAGAGGCGGGACCAAAGAGCTAAAGCTCAACCCCCGCAAGGACAATTAGGTGAGTACCTAACCCCCCCCCACCTCTCCCACCCAAAATTTAAAAGAGAGATATTTCAAATGTATTAAACACACTGTAGTTAATTACAGAACTCCAGCTCTTGTCCTCCGCCTTAGGCCTGTATTTCGCTACCAACAGCTCAATTTTCGCGGAATTTAAAACAGTTATATTTCATATGTAGTAAATGAGTTCAAAACAGTTTCCGTGCTCTGGCTCCTGGTCTCCGACCTCGTTCCTTCTTATAATTGTTTTACTATCAACGTGATTTTAACTAAAACTGAAAAGTCCCAAGGATAACAGTAGTCCCAGGGATAACAGTAGTCCCAGGGATAACATAGTAGTCCCAGGGATAACAGTAGTCCCAGGGATAACATAGTAGTCCCAGGGATAACAGTAGTCCCAGGGATAACATAGTAGTCCCAGGGATAACAGTAGTCCCAGGGATAACATAGTAGTCCCAGGGATAACAGTAGTCCCAGGGATAACAGTAGTCCCAGGGATAACAGTAGTCCCAGGGATAACATAGTAGTCCCAGGGATAACAGTAGTCCCAAGGATAACAGTAGTCCCAGGGATAACATAGTAGTCCCAGGGATAACAGTAGTCCCAAGGATAACAGTAGTCCCAGGGATAACAGTAGTCCCAGGGATAACAGTAGTCCCAGGGATAACAGTAGTCCCAGGGATAACAGTAGTCCCAGGGATAACAGTAGTCCCAGGGATAAATAGTAGTCCCAGGGATAACAGTAGTCCCAGGGATAACAGTAGTCCCAAGGATAACATAGTAGTCCCAAGGATAACAGTAGTCCCAGGGATAACAATAGTCCCAGGGATAACAGTAGTCCCAGGGATAACAGTAGTCCCAGGGATAACAGTAGTCCCAGGGATAACAGTAGTCCCAGGGATAACAGTAGTCCCAGGGATAACAGTAGTCCCAGGGATAACAGTAGTCCCAGGGATAACATTAGTCCCAAGGATAACATAGTAGTCCCAGGGATAACAGTAGTCCCAGGGATAACAGTAGTCCCAGGGATAACATAGTAGTCCCAGGGATAACAGTAGTCCCAGGGATAACAGTAGTCCCAGGGATAACAGTAGTCCCAAGGATAACAGTAGTCCCAGGGATAACAGTAGTCCCAGGGATAACAGTAGTCCCAGGGATAACAGTAGTCCCAGGGATAACATAGTAGTCCCAGGGATAACAGTAGTCCCAGGGATAACAGTAGTCCCAGGGATAACAGTAGTCCCAGGGATAACAGTAGTCCCAGGGATAACAGTAGTCCCAGGGATAACAGTAGTCCCAAGGATAAACAGTAGTCCCAGGGATAACAGTAGTCCCAGGGATAACAGTAGTCCCAGGGATAACATAGTAGTCCCAGGGATAACAGTAGTCCCAGGGATAACAGTAGTCCCAGGGATAACAGTAGTCCCAGGGATAACAGTAGTCCCAGGGATAACAGTAGTCCCAGGGATAACAGTAGTCCCAGGGATAACAGTAGTCCCAGGGATAACAGTAGTCCCAGGGATAACAGTAGTCCCAGGGATAACAGTAGTCCCAGGGATAACAGTAGTCCCAGGGATAACAGTAGTCCCAGGGATAACAGTAGTCCCAGGGATAACAGTAGTCCCAGGGATAACAGTAGTCCCAGGGATAACAGTAGTCCCAGGGATAACAGTAGTCCCAGGGATAACAGTAGTCCCAGGGATAACAGTAGTCCCAGGGATAACATAGTAGTCCCAGGGATAACAGTAGTCCCAGGGATAACAGTAGTCCCAGGGATAACAGTAGTCCCAGGGATAACAGTAGTCCCAGGGATAACAGTAGTCCCAGGGATAACAGTAGTCCCAGGGATAACAGTAGTCCCAGGGATAACAGTAGTCCCAGGGATAACAGTAGTCCCAGGGATAACAGTAGTCCCAGGGATAACAGTAGTCCCAGGGATAACAGTAGTCCCAGGGATAACATAGTAGTCCCAGGGATAACAGTAGTCCCAGGGATAACAGTAGTCCCAGGGATAACAGTAGTCCCAGGGATAACAGTAGTCCCAGGGATAACAGTAGTCCCAGGGATAACAGTAGTCCCAGGGATAACATAGTAGTCCCAGGGATAACAGTAGTCCCAGGGATAACAGTAGTCCCAGGGATAACATAGTAGTCCCAGGGATAACAGTAGTCCCAGGGATAACAGTAGTCCCAGGGATAACAGTAGTCCCAGGGATAACAGTAGTCCCAGGGATAACAGTAGTCCCAGGGATAACAGTAGTCCCAGGGATAACAGTAGTCCCAGGGATAACAGTAGTCCCAGGGATAACAGTAGTCCCAGGGATAACAGTAGTCCCAGGGATAACAGTAGTCCCAGGGATAACAGTAGTCCCAGGGATAACAGTAGTCCCAGGGATAACATAGTAGTCCCAGGGATAACAGTAGTCCCAGGGATAACAGTAGTCCCAGGGATAACAGTAGTCCCAGGGATAACAGTAGTCCCAGGGATAACAGTAGTCCCAGGGATAACAGTAGTCCCAGGGATAACAGTAGTCCCAGGGATAACAGTAGTCCCAGGGATAACAGTAGTCCCAGGGATAACAGTAGTCCCAGGGATAACAGTAGTCCCAGGGATAACAGTAGTCCCAGGGATAACAGTAGTCCCAGGGATAACAGTAGTCCCAGGGATAACAGTAGTCCCAGGGATAACAGTAGTCCCAGGGATAACAGTAGTCCCAGGGATAACAGTAGTCCCAGGGATAACAGTAGTCCCAGGGATAACAGTAGTCCCAGGGATAACAGTAGTCCCAGGGATAACAGTAGTCCCAGGGATAACATAGTAGTCCCAGGGATAACAGTAGTCCCAGGGATAACAGTAGTCCCAAGGATAACATAGTAGTCCCAGGGATAACAGTAGTCCCATGGATAACATAGTAGTCCCAGGGATAACATAGTAGTCCCAGGGATAACAGTAGTCCCAGGGATAACAGTAGTCCCAGGGATAACATAGTAGTCCCAGGGATAACATAGTAGTCCCAGGGATAACAGTAGTCCCATGGATAACATAGTAGTCCCAGGGATAACATAGTAGTCCCAGGGATAACAGTAGTCCCATGGATAACATAGTAGTCCCATGGATAACATAGTAGTCCCAGGGATAACAGTAGTCCCAGGGATAACAGTAGTCCCAGGGATAACAGTAGTCCCAAGGATAACAGGAGTCCCAGGGATAACAGTAGTCCCAGGGATAACAGTAGTCCCAGGGATAACAGTAGTCCCAGGGATAACAGTAGTCCCAGGGATAACAGTAGTCCCAGGGATAACAGTAGTCCCAGGGATAACAGTAGTCCCAGGGATAACAGTAGTCCCAGGGATAACAGTAGTCCCAGGGATAACAGTAGTCCCAGGGATAACAGTAGTCCCAGGGATAACAGTAGTCCCAGGGATAACATAGTAGTCCCAGGGATAACAATAGTCCCAGGGATAACAGTAGTCCCATGGATAACAGTAGTCCCAGGGATAACATAGTAGTCCCAGGGATAACAGTAGTCCCAGGGATAACAGTAGTCCCAGGGATAACAGTAGTCCCAGGGATAACAGTAGTCCCAGGGATAACAGTAGTCCCAGGGATAACAGTAGTCCCAGGGATAACATAATAGTCCCAAGGATAACAGGAGTCCCATGGATAACATAGTAGTCCCAGGGATAACAGTAGTCCCAGGGATAACATAGTAGTCCCAGGGATAACAGTAGTCCCAGGGATAACATAGTAGTCCCAGGGATAACAGTAGTCCCAAGGATAACATAGTAGTCCCAGGGATAACAGTAGTCCCAAGGATAACATAGTAGTCCCAGGGATAACAGTAGTCCCAGGGATAACAGTAGTCCCAGGGATAACATAGTAGTCCCAGGGATAACAGTAGTCCCAAGGATAACATAGTAGTCCCAGGGATAACAGTAGTCCCAGGGATAACAGTAGTCCCAGGGATAACAGTAGTCCCAGGGATAACAGTAGTCCCAGGGATAACAGTAGTCCCAGGGATAACAGTAGTCCCAGGGATAACAGTAGTCCCAGGGATAACATAGTAGTCCCAGGGATAACAGGAGTCCCATGGATAACATAGTAGTCCCAAGGATAACATAGTAGTCCCAGGGATAACAGTAGTCCCAAGGATAACATAGTAGTCCCAGGGATAACAGTAGTCCCAAGGATAACATAGTAGTCCCAAGGATAACATAGTAGTCCCAAGGATAACAGTAGTCCCAAGGATAACATAGTAGTCCCAGGGATAACAGTAGTCCCAAGGATAACAGTAGTCCCAAGGATAACAGTAGTCCCAAGGATAACATAGTAGTCCCAAGGATAACAGTAGTCCCAAGGATAACATAGTAGTCCCAAGGATAACATAGTAGTCCCAGGGATAACATAGTAGTCCCAGGGATAACATAGTAGTCCCAGGGATAACATAGTAGTCCCAGGGATAACATAGTAGTCCCAGGGATAACATAGTAGTCCCAGGGATAACAGTAGTCCCAAGGATAACATAGTAGTCCCAGGGATAACATAGTAGTCCCAGGGATAACAGTAGTCCCAGGGATAACATAGTAGTCCCAAGGATAACAGTAGTCCCAAGGATAACATAGTAGTCCCAGGGATAACAGTAGTCCCAAGGATAACATAGTAGTCCCAAGGATAACATAGTAGTCCCAAGGATAACAGTAGTCCCAAGGATAACATAGTAGTCCCAGGGATAACAGTAGTCCCAAGGATAACAGTATTCCCAAGGATAACATAGTAGTCCCAAGGATAACATAGTAGTCCCAAGGATAACAGTATTCCGAGGGATAACATAGTAGTCCCAAGGATAACAGTAGTCCCAGGGATAACATAGTTGTCCCAAGGATAACAGTAGTCCCAAGGATAACATAGTAGACCCAAGGATAACATAGTAGTCCCAAGGATAACAGTAGTCCCAGGGATAACATAGTAGTCCCAAGGATAACAGTAGTTCCAAGGATAACATAGTAGTCCCAAGGATAACAGTAGTCCCAAGGATAACAGTAGTCCCAAGGATAACATAGTAGTCCCAAGGATAACATACTAGTCCCAAGGATAACATACTAGTCCCATAGATAACATAGTAGTCCCAGATATAACATAGTAGTCCCAAGGATAACATACTAATCCCAAGGATAACATAGTAGTCCCAGAGATAACATAGTAGTCCCAAGGATAACATAGTAGTCCCAAGGATAACATACTAATCCCAAGGATAACATAGTAGTCCCAGAGATAACATAGTAGTCCCAGATATAACATAGTAGTCCCAAGGATAATATACTAATCCCAAGGATAACATAGTAGTCCCAGAGATAACATAGTAGTCCCAAGGATAACATAGTAGTCCCAAGGATAACATACTAATCCCAAGGATAACATACTAGTCCCATAGATAACATAGCAGTCCCAGATATAACATAGTAGTCCCAAGGATAACATACTAATCCCAAGGATAACACAGTAGTCCCAGAGATAACATAGTAGTCCCAAGGATAACAAACTAGTCCCAAGTATAACCTGCACGCTCCAGTGATAACATACCAAGACCTCACAGAAACAATCTAAGAAGAACAAGTAGAAAATGCGAACCAATGCCAGGAAAAAAATAAGCACAGCAGCACTAGAAGAATCCACAACCCGCATACCCTTTAGTAAACATATCACTGAACGACTTGAGAATAACACACCGTCTTCAGAACGTCGAAGAAGGTGAGGTACAGAAATATATAAAGCTAAACTAAGTTGAGCTGAAGCTACAAGAATGATACAAAGCTAGGAGAGACTAAGAGAGCAACAGGTTACTTGTAAAATGAAGAGAAAATGGAATTATTTGTTCTTTTATGTAAAATATTGGTTGCTGCCGCCCTCAGGTGTGTCCAGACGTAGCTGCTGGCGCCCTCAGGTGTGTCCAGACGTAGCTGCTGGCGCCCTCAGGTGTGTCCAGACGTAGCTGCTGGCGCCCTCAGGTGTGTCCAGACGTAGCTGCTGCCGCCCTCAGGTGTGTCCAGACGTAGCTGCTGGCGCCCTCAGGTGTGTCCAGACGTAGCTGCTGCCGCCCTCAGGTGTGTCCAGACGTAGCTGCTGCCGCCCTCAGGTGTGTCCAGACGTAGCTGCTGGCGCCCTCAGGTGTGTCCAGACGTAGCTGCTGGCGCCCTCAGGTGTGTCCAGACGTAGCTGCTGGCACCCTCAGATGTGTCCAGACGTAGCTGCTGGCGCCCTCAGGTGTGTCCAGACGTAGCTGCTGGCGCCCTCAGGTGTGTCCAGACGTAGCTGCTGGCGCCCTCAGGTGTGTCCAGACGTAGCTGCTGGCGCCCTCAGGTGTGTCCAGACGTAGCTGCTGGCGCCCTCAGGTGTGTCCAGACGTAGCTGCTGGCGCCCTCAGGTGTGTCCAGACGTAGCTGCTGGCGCCCTCAGGTGTGTCCAGACGTAGCTGCTGGCACCCTCAGGTGTGTCCAGACGTAGCTGCTGGCACCCTCAGATGTGTCCAGACGTAGCTGCTGCCGCCCTCAGGTGTGTCCAGACGTAGCTGCTGGCACCCTCAGGTGTGTGTGGTAGGTACATACCTGGTAGGACCACACACCTGGTCTGTAACACATGGTAGGACCACACACCTGGTCTGCAACACCAGGTAGGACCACACACCTGGTCTGTAACACCAGGTAGGACCACACACCTGGCCTGCAACACCAGGTAGGACCACACACCTGGTCTGCAACACATGGTAGGACCACACACCTGGTCTGTAACACATGGTAGGACCACACACCTGGTCTGTAACACCAGGTAGGACCACACACCTGGTCTGCAACACCAGGTAGGACCACACACCTGGTCTGCAACACCAGGTAGGACCACACACCTGGTCTGCAACACCTGGTAGGACCACACACCTGGTCTGTAACACATGGTAGGACCACACACCTGGTCTGCAACACCAGGTAGGACCACACACCTGGTCTGCAACACCAGGTAGGACCACACACCTGGTCTGCAACACCTGGCAGGACCACACACCTGGTCTGCAACACCTGGTAGGACCACACACCTGGCCTGCAACACCTGGTAGGACCACACACCTGGCCTGCAACACCAGGTAGGACCACACACCTGGCCTGCAACACCAGGTAGGACCACACACCTGGTCTGCAACACCTGGTAGGACCACACACCTGGTCTGCAACACCAGGTAGGACGACACACCTGGTCTGCAACACCAGGTAGGACCACACACCTGGCCTGCAACACATGGTAGGACCACACACCTGGCCTGCAACACCAGGTAGGACCACACACCTGGCCTGCAACACCAGGTAGGACCACACACCTTGCCAGCAACACCAGGTAGGACCACACACCTGGCCTGCAACACCTGGTAGGACCACACACCTGGTTTGCAACACCAGGTAGGACCACACACCTGGCCTGCAACACAGGTAGGACCACACACCTGGCCTGCAACACAGGTAGGACCACACACCTGGCCTGCAACACCTGGCAGGACCACACACCTGGCCTGCAACACCAGGTAGGACCACACACCTGGCCTGCAACACCTGGTAGGACCACACACCTGGCCTGCAACACCAGGTAGGACCACACACCTGGTCTGCAACACAGGTAGGACCACACACCTGGCCTGCAACACCTGGTAGGACCACACACCTGGCCTGCAACACCTGTTATGACCACACACCTGGTCTGCAACACCTGGTAGGACCACACACCTGGTCTGCAACACCTGGTAGGACCACACACCTGGCCTGCAACACCTGGCAGGACCACACACCTGGCCTGCAACACCTGGTAGGACCACACACCTGGTCTGCAACACCTGGTAAGACCACACACCTGGCCTGCAACACCTGGCAGGACCACACACCTGGCCTGCAACACCAGGTAGGACCACACACCTGGCCTGCAACACCTGGCAGGACCACACACCTGGCCTGCAACACCTGTTAGGACCAAACACCTGGTCTGCAACACCTGGTAGGACCACACACCTGGCCTGCAACTCCTGTTAGGACCACACACCTGGTCTGCAACACCTGTTAGGACCACACACCTGGCCTGCAACACCTGGTAGGACCACACACCTGGCCTCCAACACCAGGTAGGACCACACACCTGGCCTGCAACACCTGGTAGGACCACACACCTGGCAGGACCACACACCTGACCTGCCACACCTGGCAGGACCACACACCTGGCCTGCAACACCTGGCAGGACCACACACCTGGCCTGCAACACAGGTAGGACCACACACCTGGCCTGCAACACAGGTAGGACCACACACCTGGTCTGCAACACCTGGTAGGACCACACACCTGGCCTGCAAACCAGGTAGGACCACACACCTGGCCTGCAACACCAGGTAGGACCACACACCTGGCCTGCAACACCTGGCAGGACCACACACCTGGCCTGCAACACCACGTAGGACCACACACCTGGCAGGACCACACACCTGGCCTGCCACACCAGGTAGGACCACACACCTGGCAGGACCACACACCTGGCCTGCAACACCAGGCAGGACCACACACCTGGCCTGCAACACCAAGTAGGAACACACACCTGGCAGGACCACACACCAGGCCTGCCACACCTGGCAGGACCACACACCTGGCCTGCAACACCTGGCAGGACCACACACCTGGTCTGCAACACAGGTAGGACCACACACCTGGCCTGCAACACAGGTAGGACCACACACCTGGCCTGCAACACCTGGTAGGACCACACACCTGGCCTGCAACACAGGTAGGACCACACACCTGGCCTGCAACACCAGGTAGGACCACACACCTAGCCTGTAACACCTGGCGGGACCACACACCTGGCCTGCCACACCTGGTAGGACCACACACCTGGCCTGCAACACAGGTAGGACCACACACCTGGCCTGCAACACCAGGTAGGACCACACACCTGGCCTGCAACACAGGTAGGACCACACACCTGGCCTGCAACACCACGTAGGACCACACACCTGGCCTGCAACACAGGTAGGACCACACACCTGGCCTGCCACACCTGGCAGGACCACACACCTGGCCAGCAACACCAGGTAGGACCACACACCTGGTCTGCAACACCTGGTAGGACCACACACCTGGCCTGCAACACCAGGTAGGACCACACACCTGGCCAGCAAAACCTGGTAGGACCACACACCTGGTCTGCAACACCAGGTAGGACCACACACCTGGCCTGCAACACCACGTAGGACCACACACCTGGCCTGCAACAGCACGTAGGACCACACACCTGGCCTGCAAAACCTGGTAGGACCACACACCTGGCCTGCAACACCACGTAGGACCACACACCTGGCCTGCAACACCACGTAGGACCACACACCTGGCCTGCAGCACCTGGTAGGACCACACACCTGGCCTGCAACACTACGTAGGACCACACACCTGGCCTGCAGCACCTGGTAGGACCACACCCCTGGCCTGCAACACCTGGCAGGACCACACACCTGGCCTGCAACACAGGTAGGACCACACACCTGGCCTGCAACACCTGGTAGGACCACACACCTGGCCTGCAACACCTGGCAGGACCACACACCTGGCCTGCAACACAGGTAGGACCACACACCTGGCCTGCAACACAGGTAGGACCACACACCTGGTCTGCAACACCTGGTAGGACCACACACCTGGCCTGCAACACCAGGTAGGACCACACACCTGGCCTGCAACACCACGTAGGACCACACACCTGGCCTGCAACACCACGTAGGACCACACACCTGGCCTGCAGCACCTGGTAGGACCACACACCTGGCCTGCAACACTACGTAGGACCACACACCTGGCCTGCAGCACCTGGTAGGACCACACACCTGGTCTGAAACACAGGTAGGACCACACACCTGGCCTGCAACACCTGGCAGGACCACACACCTGGCCTGCAACACCTGGCAGGACCACACACCTGGCCTGCAACACCTGGCAGGACCACACACCTGGCCTGCAACACCTGTTAGGAAAACACACCTGGTAGGACCACACACCTGGTAGGACCACACACCTGGTAGGACCACACACCTGGTAGGACCACACACCTGGTAGGACCACACACCTGGTAGGACCACACACCTGGCACGACCACACACCTGGTAGTACCACACACCTGGTAGGACCACACACCTGGTAGGACCACACACCTGGTAGGACCACACACCTGGTAGTACCACACACCTGGCAGGACCACACACCTGGCAGGACCACACACCTGGCACGACCACACACCTGGTAGGACCACACACCTGGTAGGACCACACACCTGGTAGGACCACACACTGGCACGACCACACACCTGGTAGGACCACCACCTGGCCTACTAAATACCAGTCGGCCTTGACGGGTAATTAGAGTAATTCTCCCCACTTGGGGAGCCTCACGAGCGTCCTTTAGTAGACCAGGGCCATGGTCGTCTGGCCAGTGGTCGTCTGGCCAGTGGTCGTCTGGCCAGTGGTCGTCTGGCCAGTGGTCGTCCAGCCAGTGGTCGTCCGGCCAGTGGTCGTCCAGCCAGTGGTCGTCAGCCAGTGATCGTCCAGCCAGTGGTCGTC
>WNGS01000800.1:29692-45714 GCA_020271785.1 Procambarus virginalis | reverse complement strand
TTTCCCTTTGTCTCAGGGTGACACTCACCTGTTGTGCCTTCGCCATGCTGCCTGTTGGGTCCCTTGTTCTTGTGACCCGGAGTCGTCCGATATTGTTGTCGGTACGTGCTCTCCTTCACCCAGGCCACTGGTCTTGTTTATCGGGTGCAGGCAGCTGCGGCGTTGCTTGCTGGGTGTGTGCTGCAACGCTTTTGGTGTGCGGCCCCGGATGCCCCGAGGCTGCCCCTTTTTGGTGGTTGGGGTCTGGACTTTGGGGTGGGGGTCGCTTCGGCTCTGGCTCCTTCCGCTTCTTGTTCCTCCCATTCTGTTCTACTCACTTCCTCCCTTGCCTCCTGCTCCGAACCTTGGGGGTTTTGGGGTTGGGGGCGGGTCTGGTTTGGTTGAGACTCGGCGGTCTCGGGGGTTTTCCCCTTCCGGGGGTGGCGGCGGGGCATTCGAGTCAGTTCCTCCAGCCGTGCCGTATGAGTCTGACCAGTGGGCTCCCTTCATTAGTGTTTGCACGGCTGCCCCGGCTTTTCCTTGTTCAGCTGGGGCTTTGGGGGTGCGGCTCGGCCCTGGGTCATGCCATAGAGGTTCCCGGGGTTAGGGAGGGGTCGCCTGGGGGGGCCTTGGCCCCGTTTGCCCCACTTGGGTCTTTGTACCTTTGGTGGGGCTGGCAGTTCCTCAGTGGGGTTGTTCCTTCCCTCTGTGTTCCTGTTGTTTCGGGTATACCCCTCCCTGGGTTCGGTTCCGTGTTCCTTCGGGTTCGTCGGTCCCGTCGTTCCTAGGGTTGTGTTTCACCCCCTTTTCCTTACCATTTTCGCTCTTGTGTCACGATGCTGTTCACAAAAGCGACAACGACACCAACGGACATAATATAAAAACAATAAAAGTGTTCAGGTAAGGTACATCCATACAAGGTTTAAAACAAACATTGATGATTTTTTATATGACCTAGTACATAGTGCCTAAACCGCTTCGTATCGTTGTCCCTGCATGTTCCTTGGTCAGGGTGCTTGTCATGGTTCTCGTTGCTTCACGAGTCTCTTCGTACCTTCCTATGTTATTGGCACGTCTGTTGATATTCGATGTGGTTTCCATCGGGTCTTTTGTCGGCCTTGTTGGTTCCCTTCTATCATCTGTTTTCTTTCACTTTGTTTTCGCCCTTGTTTGGGTTTCGCGTCATCTCTACTTCCTGTTTCGGCGTTCTTTGTCCTCGTTCCGCACACCTTCCTGGTGTTTGTACGATAGTTTGTACGTACGTTGTGTCCGTTTTGTGTGTCCCCTGGTGTACAGCCCCACCTCCCAGTGGCTGGGTGGTGCGTTTCGTACCTCGTGTGCTGGGGCCGCGGTGTGTGTTATGTTTACAGCGGTATGCTCGTGTGTTCGCGTCGTTTCTCGTGGTTTTTCTGCGAGCTTCTTGCTCGTTTCTCCCTCCAGTTGTGGCCCTCTGGCTGCTGAGGTGTTTTGGATTTATATCGGGGGTGTCTCCTTCGTTCTCCCTCTGTCCTGCTTCGTCTTCTGCAAGGCGCGCACCTCTAGCCGTATTCTCCTCCGACCTCGCATTTTATTCAGGTTAGGGTACTTACTATGCCTGCTGCCTCGTGTGTCTTGGCTCGGGCACACCTTTAGTGCTGCTCCTGGTATGTTACTTGGCTCGCCTGTGTTGTGGCGCGGTCGTGTGTATGCTCTGCAGATGAGGTTGTCTTGTCTGGCGCTTCTGTCGGCCTAGTGCTGGTTCTCACTTTTGGTGGGGTGCTTGCCTAGTGGTGCTTACGGGGGTTGGATCTGGCTCTTGGGCCCCGCTTCTCTTGTCAGTTGACGATTGTACAGTTTCCTGAGCCTTCTGGGCTCTTGTCTTTACGTTTGCTCCTGTGGGTGGGGTCTGCCCCCTCCACATGGCTTTTTGGTGCTTCTGCTTCCTTTCCACTCTGACATTAATCAGGTTATTATGGTGTCTGTGGCTCCTTTGGGTGCTCACTACCTCCTGTGTCTCCTTGTGCGTTCAGACATACGGACATAAGTCTTGTGGGCCCGCGGTGGGCCTATTGGCCCGTGCGAGGTGGCTACTGTTTCTTCCTATCTATTCCCACTCACATGCATGTCCAACCTGCCCTTGCACCGATCGTGGGGCCCCATGACCATGTTACGTGGTTATTGGTTCCGCGATTCACCGGGCCTCTTACAGTGCAGTTCATCCCTCCGGTCTTTCCTGATTCTGCGCTTATACCTTTTATGCCCGCTGTTTCGTGCCCACCTTGCACCGCAAGGGTGGCTTGTGCCACTATCCCAGTTTCTATTGTTTCGTGGGGTTTGGTCAATAAACACAAACACTACGGAAATACTTATCTTTGGTTACGTATTCCGTAGTTCCGGGTGATATTTTGGCGGGCATTGGTGCGGGTTGGGCGCTCAGCGTGTATGTACGGTGTCTCGCATTTCTGTTCTCGTCCACACTTGCAAGTAGTCTCGTTATTGTTCGCTACTCTGCTGGTTGTGTGCTTGGGCGCCGCCTCCCTGTTCTCCACAGGTTGGCGGGATTTTTCCTTTGGACGTTTGGAACGGTTTGAGTTCCATCGTTGGTGCTTTGGAGAGCTTTGCTTCTCTGGTTAGGCTCATGCGTTTGGAGCGAGTATCTTCTTGGGTTACTCTACTCACTCCGCCACCTTTGTTCACTGTTCCATCCTTGTTTCCTCTTCCCTGCTTGGCGGGATTGCGTCGATGGCTCCTGACTGGGGTGTTTGGTGTGGTGTTTGGTCACCTTGCATGTGTCTTTAGTGCCTTTTGGTCCATCTTTTGTTTTTGTTGTCCTGTGGGGCTCTGCCCCGCATTTTGGTGTTTTTGATTTCGTTGTCGACCCGGGGTTATTTCCCTGTCGCGGTCAGTGCTTCTTGGTTATCCTGTTTGGTGCTCCGGTGAGCCTCTGTCCATGTTCCACGTCCTGCTTTTGGACTTCTCCGGTGTTCCGTTTTGGTACCGAGTTCCTGCGATTTCTGTGTAGTTTTCTGCAGGCTTCGGGTTGCGCTGTCTGTGGGGGGGGGGTGGACTTTTCGGCCTGCCGCTCCTGCTTTCCTTGTTCCTTTTCTTGGAACCGGGTTTGCTGGGTTCCGGTCCTGGTTTTGGTTTTTCTTTGTTCCTTTTCCGGACCGGGTGTGTTTGCTTCTTGCGGTTCTCGTCCTTATATTCTTACGGTAGTTTTCCACTTGGATGCTTCGGGGATGTGCGTCTCATTCTTCCCTGCTGGAGCTGGTTATATGTTGCTCCTTTGGGTTGCGGGGTCGCTGTTTTTCGCTTCGCGTTTTGCGAATCTGAACACAGGTCCCAGGTTCTAGGGACCAGGTTATTGGTCTCCCACTTGCGTGTTTCTTCTCGGGGGCAGTGTGTGGTTTTCCTATCATTGCGAAGGGTCCTTCGGTCTTTGATGGGGTTGGCTTGTCTTCCCTTCGCGGTTGTTCTGGGACCGTCGTCTGTGATTGTCCTGTCACCTCCTGTTGGGTGGTGCTGGCGGAGCCGCTCCTGCTTGCGTTAAGTGTTGCGGTTCCTTCTGCTCCATTCCGCTTGCTGTCCTGGGCGTTGTTCCCCTCTGGCCTGCTCTGGAGTTTTGGGGCCGTCCTGGTCATTGGCCTGGGTGGTCTTTGTCTTCTCGTTTTGGTCTTTGTTTTGGTGGTTGAGTTAGGGCGTGTGGTATCCGCCTCCCGGTTCCTTCCCTGTTTTACTTATCTTTGGGGAGGTAGCTCCGGGGAGCCGACGGGGCTCCCCCCAGAAACCCAGCGTTGAATGTAATGAAACGCCATTTTCTGGGTGAGTCCCGGAGGCTCCCCGGCATCCCGCCCTCCCTCCGGTCGGCTGAGTTTTTCGCGTTTTTGACATCCAGCCCAAGAACTGCCAGTTGGATCGCCGGCGTGGAGGGTCTGGGGCTCCCCCTTCCCCCTCTCGGGGAGGGGGGGGGGGTTGTGCAGACGGTGGCGCGGCGACGTGATGACGTCATGTTAGTTTAATAATTTTGTTTGGGGAGTTTTGTCCACTCGTTGGCTTTCGGTAGCAATAATTTCACCAGAATAGGGGTTTGTTTTGGGGCGCCTACCTTTCTGGGTGCCTGTCCCGGTCGATGACAAACATAGAATTCTCCCAATCACAAAAGGGTTTTCTATAGGCCATTGCTCCTCGTGCCTCTCTGAGGGGGCCAGGTTCTGGTTCGTGGTCCCCGGGAGGCAAGAACTCCTAGCACTTTGACTGATGCCAGAAAGTTATACATATCCATTCAGCCTGGATAGCTCCGGGGAGCCTCTGGGACTCACCCAGAAAATGGCGTTTCATTACATTCAACGCTGGGTTTTTATTTTACATTTATATTATCAGTCTCTACTGATTTTTTGTTTATATTTTATCTAACTTCTGTGTTCTTCCTGGCTATCTATTGGATCTTTATTTTACTTCTAAATTGTTACTATTTTATTGTATTTACTTCTATTCTTGTGTTTTGCTATATCGTGTATCTTGTATCGTGATCCCTCTGCATCTCTATGCACACTGATATTGATCCTGATCAAAATCTTCTGTCTCATATCTACACCAACCAGCACATTGATCATCATTATTGCAAGTACTAGTATTTCACAGCACACCAGGCTAAAAACAAACTCCAAAATAGCACCTGTTTATCAGTTTACAACCAAAATGTTAGATCACTTGGTAAACATTTTGACGATTTAAATGCATTACTCACAGCACTTGGTACTAACTTATCGTTCATTATTTTAACAGAAACTTGGCTAAATAAAGACTATACCCAACTCTACAACTTAGCTGGTTACAAAGCCATTCATAACAGTAGGCCTAATAAAAAAGGTGGTGGCACAGCTATATATTACTGAGATACATTTATCTGCAACAGTGTTATTAGTGACAGAGATGACTACTGCGAATATACTTTTGCTCAGTTTACAATTAAATCCCTTAAATCCTCTTTGACTATTGGAGCCATCTATAGATTTCCCAATACTAACATAGCTTCTTTCTCAGACAACCTAAGGAATCTTATTATTAACAACAATCTCAACAAAAACCACATCATTCTGGGAGGAGACCTTAATATTGATCTAGGTCAACAAAATTGATCTCAAGTTGACTATTTCCTCAACAGCATGAACTCCTGTATGCTAATCCCCACAATCACCAAACCTACCCGAGTCACTCAAACATCAGCCACTACCTTGGATCACATATGGACAAACATAACAGCTCCCCTTGTATCTGGTATAATCTACGACAGAACAACTGACCACTATCCTACCTTTCTCATAGCGAACATGGACATAACACCACCAAAAAGCAAGAAACTTTCATTCAGGCTACACAGTGAATCAGCTTTAGGCAATCTTACAGATGCACTTCACAATATTAACTGGGATTCTGAATTCAATAATACCCAGGATATAAATTCATTAGCTAACCTCTTCCTCTCCAAAATTCTTAGCCTCTACAACCTTCATTGTCCCCTTCTTACCAAGCAAGTAACTGACAAAAGATTAAACAATCCATGGCTCACAAGTGGCATTCTCAACTCAATCAACAAGAAACATGAATATGAAAAGAAACTTAGGATTGGCTTAGTTTCAAGGGAAGTTGCTAAAAGGTACTCATCAATGCTTACCAGTATCATAAGAAAGGCAAAACTTGCATATTATGTGAATAGATTCAGTGAAGCAAAAGGAAATATGAAAAGCACTTGGAAACCATCTCTAGTATCCTAGGAACTAAACAACACTCACATAACCAAATAAAACTCCACAAGGATGGGGATATACCGTCAACTGATTTAGAAATGGCAAATGAATTTAATAGTTTCTTTTCATCGGTTGGTGCTAATCTTGCCAGTAAAATCCCACAGACTCAGACACATATTAACACATGTACATGGAGCGCCACTTGGCAAATGGAATTTAATGTTAATAAATGCCATGTTATGAAATGTGGAATAGGAGAACATAGACCCCACACAACCTATATATTATGTGAGAAATCTTTAAAGAATTCTGACAAAGAAAGAGATCTAGGGGTGGTTCTAGATAGAAAACTATCACCTGAGGACCACATAAAGAATATTGTGCGAGGAGCCTATGCCACGCTTTCCAACTTCAGAATTGCGTTTAAATACATGGATGGCGATATACTAAAGAAATTGTTCACGACTTTTGTTAGGCCAAAGCTAGAATATGCAGCGGTTGTGTGGTGCCCATATCTTAAGAAGCACATCAACAAACTGGAAAAGGTGCAAAGACATGCTACTAAGTGCATGTCTGTCCCAACCCCTAAGTAAGAGGGGTTGGGACATAACTGGCAAACCCCTCACAGTGTTCAAGAGAGAACTGGATAAGCACCTCCAAAGGATACCTGATCAACCAGGCTGTGACTCATACGTCAGGCTGCGAGCAGCCGCGTCCAACAGCCTGGTTGATCAGTCCAGCAACCAGGAGGCCTGGTCGATGACCGGGCCGCGGGGACGATAAGCCCCGGAAGCACCTCAAGGTATCCTCAAGGTATCCTCAGTGGCTCCCAGAACTGAAGGGCAAGAGCTATGAGGAGAGGTTAGAGACATTAAATATGCCAAAACTAGAAGACAGAAGAAAAAGAGGTGATATGATCACTACATACAAAATAGTAACAGGAATTGATAAAATCGATAGGGAAGATTTCCTGAGACCTGGAAATTTAAGAACAAGAGGTCATAGATATAAACTAGCTAAACACAGATGCCGAAGAAATATAAGAAAATTCACTTTCGCAAACAGAGTGGTAAACGGTTGGAACAAGTTAGGGGAGAAGGTGGTGGAGGCCAAGACCGTCAGTAGTTTCAAAGCGTTATATGACAAAGAGTGCTGGGAAGACGGGACACCACGAGCGTAGCTCTCATCCTGTAACTACACTTAGGTAATTACACTTAGGTAATTACATATCTCTCAGGCAGCTATCCAAACTCTCTTCTCCTTTCACCAATCAGCCCGGCAGATGTTGTGTCCATTATACACTCTCTAAAAGCCAAAGCAGGGAACACCAGTGAAATTCCGTCCATTGTATACAAGAGCGCCTCCCATGCCCTTGCCCCACCCATAGCCCTACTGTTCAACAAATCTATAGAGTGTCAGACCTTCCCTGATATCCTCAAAAAGGCAAGAGTAACACCAGTCCATAAAGGAGGCAATCCGGCGGACATAAACAATTATAGACCAATATCAAATCTACCCATTCTATCAAAAATATTTGAAAAAATTATTTACAAACAGCTCTATTCCTACCTTGTAAAATTCGACATACTCAGCCCCTGCCAGTTTGGCTTCCAGTCCCAAAAGAGCACCAACGATGCAATCATTAGTCTCCTTGACATAATCTACTCAGCCCTTGACAAAAATGAGTTTCCGATTGGACTCTTCATTGACCTAAGAAAAGCCTTTGATACTGTTAATCACAACTACCTCTTACTTAAACTCCAGCATTATGGAATCCGAGGCCTTGCCCTTGACTACATCTGATCCTATCTTAGTGACAGACACCAATATGTAACCATCAATGATACAACTTCTTCCACTCTACCAATTACTGTTGGAGTGCCGCAGGGCAGTATCTTAGGACCTCTTCTATTTCTTATATATATAAACGATCTGCCTAATCTCTCTAATATTCTCAAACCTATATTGTTTGCTGACGATACTACCCTTATCTATTCAGACCTCAACCCACATACACTAAATAATGTTGTGAATAATGAATTAAAAAAAGTCCACTTATGGATGTCAACTAACAAACTAACATTAAACATCGAAAAGACTTACAACATCTTATTTGGAATCAAATCATCAAATGCAATTCAGCTACAGATAGACAACATTAACATCAGTAATAAAAATGATGGCAAGTTTCTTGGCCTATTCCTAGACAAGAGACTCAACTTCAGCACCCACATTCAACACATAACTAAGAAAGTCTCTAAGACAGTTGGTATACTCTCCAAAATCAGATATTATGTTCCTAACTCCGCTCTCCTCTCACTATATTATGCACTAATCTACCCCTATCTTAACCCTTCAATTGCGCATCGCATCATATGATGCTTTGACCGACTTGCAGTAAATTGCGCATCGCATCATATGATGCTTTGGAGTATTACGCAAGATTTAAACGGCCCGCGGTTACACGGGGTTCACCACACCTTCATAGGGGCTCTTGTAAACAGACTTCATTTTTTAAAAAAATCGTGGGCCAAACTCCCGGGTGTTAGGGCCTCAATATTGAGTAAGCTACCAAGCCTGACGCACGCAGCATGAGCTCACAGCACTGCTGTTCAGTTTGTGACCACAGCATCGCCTAAAAATGCCATAATATACTTGTTCATGCTATTATGTAGCGATAATATTATTACAGAAGACCCCTGATTGTGATAAAACTGACCAGGGTTCTGATAATAGCAGGGATTGTGGTGATATTTAGCGCTGTGCGCCATGGAGGGAGGAGTAATGCTGTGGAAGGAAGGATTGTGGCGTTGTTTTCTGACTGTGTATGGCCACCTTTTATTGATTGCACTCACCATACCAGCTTAGTGGTTCGCTATGGTGAACACAAATGTAGATACTTATATATAATGTGTGTATAGAGGGTATAAACCTCTATAATTAGTGTGTATAATTTTTGGTGAGGGCGGTGGCGTCGTCTGCAGAACTTACCATGTTGTTTACTGATGACCGCGATGGTCTTTGGGCACCATACCAGTTTACTTGTACAAGTATGGTGAATAAAACAGGTAGATATTTATATATAATGTGTGTATATAGCGTAATAACACCACAAGCATTATTGTTGGAGGAGAAATATTAGTGCGTCTGGCCTTCAGGGCGGCAGCCATCAGCTGTGACTGTGTGAGGTCCTATGTCTTTGTGCCTTTACTCACCATACAAGCTTAGATGTACAGTTATGGTGAACAAAACATGCAAATACTTATATATAACGTCTGTATATAAAAGCAAAAACAGTATATGGTGGGTGAAGAATGGTGACAAGTCAGGTGAGGTGAGGTGAGGGATGGAGTGGCAGCCAGTGGCGGGCTGCCACTGCCTACCACTGCCACTGCCACTCAGCATACCAACTTAGTAGTTCGTTATGGTGAACACGAATGTAGATACTTATATATAGCGTCTATATATAATGAATAAAAGCAAAAACAGTATTGTGGGAGGAGAATGTGGGAGAGTCAGATGACTTGAGGGAGGGCGTGAGTGGCTGGCTGGTACACGGCGGTCACTCCTCGTTACTTTTTGATTCATAATAGCAACTTAGTGGTTCGTTATGGTGAACAAAACATGCAGATACTTATATATAACCTGTGTATATAGTGTAACAACCGACAAAGTATTTGTTCACTGTTTGATGAACATAATTGAATCAACAATAAGCACACCATATTTTTGAGTACAGCGATGATTCACTCATTTCATTATATAAATATATCACACTACACACTATTGAATAATATTACAGCAAAAAAACTACGAAAAATCAATCAGAGACATTGAAATAATTAGGCAATTATCTCTTTGTGGCAACTCCGGCCTGACAGCTGGCGATCAACAGACCGCCTGGGCGCATGCTGAGTGAGCGCCTGTTTTGTGCCAGACTTCCCCGCCCTATAGCGGCCAATATATTCAACTTTCGATTTTTTTATTATTTTTCCCATGATCAGTGAACACAAATTAACAGGTTAGGAAGAATTTTTTTTTTTTTTTTTTTTTTTTTTTGTATGCGCCTGTGGGTGTCAAATGGTACATAGCTATGCGCCATTTAAGGGTTAAGGGTTAATTATGGTATCTGTGCATGGGGGTCTACCACTGCAAACCACCTGAAGCCCATCATCACCCAGCAAAAATCTGCTTTCAGAATAATAACTAACTCTGCTTTCAGACAACACTCGGCTTCCTTGTTTAAATCCCTAAACTTGCTAAATATTAACTCCCTCCACACATTCTCTTGTGTCAACTACATTTACAAAACCCTGTTCTTAAATGCAAATTTAAGAACAGGGTTTAAGAACAGGTATTAGGTTAAGGTTAAGGTACAGGTTAAGAACAGGGTAAGAACAGGTATCTCTGAAACTCTCCCTGGACAGATGTAATAGGACCCATTATCACCACACCAGAAACAAATATGTCTTTGATATCCCCAGGGTCAAACTTAATCTGTGTAAACACTCTATGCAAATTAACCCTTAAACTGCGCTACGCGCCTCCAGGCTCGCGTCTGGTTTGCGCAACGCGCCTCCAGGTATTTTTATTTTTCACGTTCCATTCAAAACTGCCGCGCGGTGACGTGGGTATGGTATGGGTGGGTAGGGGCCCCAGTGATCGTCCGCCATCTTCAAAAAAAATCCCAGCATGCCCTGCGGCCGTGGGGAGCCTCAGTTTCACAGCAGCAACCATGTCTGACGCATCCTCTACGAGCTCCCGCTCCACGGTGACCCGCGGTCATGGAAAACGACTCTCTGAGGAGGAAATACGCGACATTTTGTATGATGACGGTGCTCTGGATGATGACCTAGACTATGATCCTGAGAAAGACCTTACTCAGATATCTGATTCGAGTGAGGAGGAGACGGAATTTGAAGATGCGGCGAGTGTGTATGGTACACGTGCCTCGCTGCCCTGGGTCAACACCGTTATCATCATCACCACCACCATGTATGTCCCCAGACGCTAGTAGTTTATTCAGTGATAGTACATGTGACGAATCATTCTCGGGCTTCAGTGACATTGGCTCTGATACGAGTAGTGTAGACGACCCGAGTACGAGCAGCGGTGGTGTTACCAGGCGGGGTTTTGCTGCCTCAGCAACACGCCGTGGCAGGCGACGGCGTGCCTCACAGCATGTGGACAACAATGACAGTGGCCCCTCAACATCATTTATTCGTGGTAGGCCTACAGTACGTAAATCTGCCTCAGCGTCTAGCATACCCTCACGCAGCTCCAGCAGAAGCAGCAGACCACGTAGCCGTAGTTATGGTGCTCGTGGTGGTGTTGGCCGTGGTGTTGGCGCCAACACCAAACCCCTGGTGTACTTGTGTGGGAGGATTGCACCACATTTGTCCCTCAAATACCAACATTTGATGATAGCGATTTTGGTGTTACACCATTATTCCCATATACTGGTGATGATATGGCAGACATGGAATATTTTCAGGCATATTTTGACAATGTATTCATGACGCATCTTGTGACTGAGACAAACAGGTTCGCTCACAGCCTCATAGACGACGGCATTTTACCTGCCTCACGCCTCACGCGATGGAAGGACACGACAATCGACGAAATGTACGTGTTTCTGGCACTCACCATGATGATGAAGCACTCTGAGAAATCTGTCATCCAGGAATATTGGAGCAAAGACAGCCTTGTTCCAACGCCCGTGTTCAACCGGTACATGTCGCGTGATAGGTATCTCTTGATTCTCAGGTGCCTGCATTTCGAGAATAATGCAAATGAGGACAGACAAGACAGACTGTGGAAAGTACGGAAGATGTTCAGTGACATGAGAGGGAAGTTCAGGGATTATTTTGTACCTGGACAGAATGTGGTTATTGACGAGTCGCTTGTACTGTTCAAGGGGCGACTGGCATTCAAGCAGTACATCCCATCAAAGCGGCACCGATTTGGACTGAAGTTTTTTGTGCTGTGCGACTGTGAGACTGGTATCGTCTTGGACATGATATTATATTCTGGTACAGACGTCGACATACCAGCTCAAGATCAACACGGGTTCTCAGGCAGTGTCGTGAAAACCCTGATGGAACCGTTGCTGAACAAGGGGCATGTACTGTTCACCGACAACTATTACACCAGCCCCTTGCTGACCAGATACCTCCTTGCCCACAACACCGGTGTATGTGGCACTGTGAAGGGCCACAGGAAGGAAATGCCAGTGTTCGGTATAGCTATAGCCGTGGGTGAGTGCCAGCTGCGCAAGTGTGACAAAACGCTGTCAGTGCGGTGGAAGGACAGACGCGAGGTGAATATGCTGACTACGATTCACACCGGTGCCATGTTGGACAGTGGGAAAGTCCACTTTCAGACACGCAACACCGTGTATAAGCCAGACTGTGTCATAGACTATAACGTGAACATGCGCCTCGTCGATAAGTGTGACATGATGCTTGGTGGAGTGGAGTGTGTGCGCAAGTCTGTGAAGTGGACGAAAAAGTTCTTCTTCCACCTCATGGATGTTGTAGTGCTCAACTGCTACAATATGTACCTAGTAAAATCAGGCAGGAGACCGTCTATACGTACATTCAGTGCTGGTGTTGTGTCACAGCTGCTAGTAAAGTATGGCAAGGAGGGTTCTGTTGTACCGCGCGGAGTGCAAGCAACAATGCCACATGCAGCTCCAGACAGATTGACGGGTAATGAAAACTTCAGAGTACATATGCTCGAGTATATGCCAGGCACAGCATCACGGGAGAAGGGTAAACGTGCTTGTATAGTATGCAGGAACACTACCCGCAGAGAACAAAAACGAAGATGCATCAGCACCTGGTGCGTGGAGTGCAAGGTGCCACTCTGCCCCGTTGGCTGTTTCGCAGCATATCACACACTCGCGGAGTACTGAGTGTGTTTATGATGTGTGTATATAGTGTGTGATACTGTACAGTGTGTATATAAAGTGTAAATATAAATATATTAGGCATGATACATTGGAAATTGTGCAGGATAAGTGACGTTGTTTGCGATGCACGTAACACAGTGTCTACGGACAGTACGGATGTTGTACTGCGATAATAGAGTGTACGTGTTCATTATACATTGGATTGCCATGTAAAAACAATGAAAATGTATTTAGAAAGGTGCGCAAAAAATGACCGAAAATATATTCGCGGCAACTCGCGCGCCCCGCCCCGACCGCCCCACCCGCCCCGGGAGCTTACAGCACGGGCGCACGGGGAATCATGACGTCACGCCCCAACTTACGGACCCCATAGCAGCCAAAGTAAGTACAATTACGACTTTTTTTTTACATACCCATACTGAGGGAAGGGTTTTTGACACTTTAAAAAGAAAAAAGAATTTTTTCCAGAGAATTTATTTCCTGCGCACCACGGGGGTGTCATATTTGGAGGCAACGCAGTTAAAGGGTTAAACCAGTGAGGCCTCACAGGCAAGCCAAGAGCCTTAAACCAGTGAGGCCTCACAGACAAGCCAAGAGCCTTCAACCAGTGAGACCTCACAGGCAAGTCAAGAGCCTTCAACCAGTGAGGCCTCACAGGCAAGTCAAGAGCCTTCAACCAGTGAGGCCTCACAGGCAAGTCAAGAGCCTTCAACCAGTGAGGCCTCACAGACAAGTCAAGAGCCTTCAACCAGTGAGGCCTCACAGACAAGCCAAGAGCCTTCAACCAGTGAGACCTCACAGGCAAGTCAAGAGCCTTCAACCAGTGAGGCCTCACAGGCAAGCCAAGAGCCTTCAACCAGTGAGACCTCACAGGCAAGTCAAGAGCCTTCAACCAGTGAGGCCTCACAGGCAAGCCAAGAGCCTTCAACCAGTGAGGCCTCACAGACAAGCCAAGAGCCTTCAACCAGTGAGACCTCACAGGCAAGTCAAGAGCCTTCAACCAGTGAGGCCTCACAGGCAAGCCAAGAGCCTTCAACCAGTGAGACCTCACAGGCAAGTCAAGAGCCTTCAACCAGTGAGGCCTCACAGGCAAGCCAAGAGCCTTAAACCAGTGAGGCCTCACAGGCAAGTCAAGAGCCCTAAACCAGTGAGGCCTCACAGGCAAGTCAAGAGCCTTCAACCAGTGAGGCCTCACAGGCAAGCCAAGAGCCTTCAACCAGTGAGGCCTCACAGGCAAGTCAAGAGCCTTCAACCAGTGAGGCCTCACAGACAAGCCAAGAGCCTTCAACCAGTGAGACCTCACAGGCAAGCCAAGAGCCTTCAACCAGTGAGGCCTCACAGGCAAGCCAAGAGCCTTCAACCAGTGAGGCCTCACAGGCAAGTCAAGAGCCTTCAACCAGTGAGGCCTCACAGGCAAGCCAAGAGCCTTCAACCAGTGAGGCCTCACAGGCAAGTCAAGAGCCTTCAACCAGTGAGGCCTCACAGGCAAGCCAAGAGCCTTCAACCAGTGAGGCCTCACAGGCAAGTCAAGAGCCTTCAACCAGTGAGGCCTCACAGACAAGCCAAGAGCCTTCAACCAGTGAGGCCTCACAGGCAAGCCAAGAGCCTTCAACCAGTGAGGCCTCACAGGCAAGTCAAGAGCCTTCAACCAGTGAGGCCTCACAGGCAAGCCAAGAGCCTTCAACCAGTGAGGCCTCACAGGCAAGTCAAGAGCCTTCAACCAGTGAGGCCTCACAGGCAAGCCAAGAGCCTTCAACCAGTGAGGCTTCAGCAGCTGGCAGTAAAACTGACCTTGCCTCATGTACTGTACAGTAATTTTAAGTGTTAATTTTAATGTTGTGTTAGAATAGGTTATGTAAATTGTCAAGAATTCTTAACTTCAAGATGCGTAGCATCAGTCAAGAAGATGAACTACAAAATAGTAAGTTGAAGTTTCTGGTTAAAATTAATGACAGTATTGTACAGTACTTGAATATTTTCTAATTTTATGCAGCAATTCAAATTACGTTGTTTATGGTATTAAAATTGTTGGAAATGGTCAGTTTTGGACTTCCTCATTGAAAAAGTATGTTAATCCGGAAAACGTGCTAATCCGGCTGAGAGTCCTTCCCATACAGTTCAGATTAGCGGGTTTATACAGTATCTGATATAAGAATAAGGAAAAGCAGTGGTGCAAGGACTGTACCCTAAGGTACAGGGCTTTTAACTACGCTTGGACTCGATTTTGTTTGATTGGGAGTTTTTGTATCCCTTTCCCTGTACGAATTTGATTTGGGGTCGGTCCCCCTTTCCCCAGGTTCGATTTTGGGTTCCCTTGGGTTCCTCGGCTACCTCTTTCCAGAGGTTTTCTGCCTCCCGCATTTCACCTAAGGAGGTTGAAGAGGCTCTTGCTGCTTACCTCCTGCGTGACCCGGATTTTGCCTCTGTGATGGATCCGACCTCGTTTGAGTTCAGTTCTTCTTCTTCCCCATATTGGATGCATTATGAGGTTCAAGAGTCTTCCTGGCTGGCAGACTGCTCTTTCTTTTCTTTGGGAGTGTGGCATGAGTTTTGTCGGACCCGCACGCTTGAATGGCAGGGGGTTACTACTGTTCGGCAGGTTTACTGGGGGGGGGGGGGTGATTTTGAGTGCCTCATTGTGTGCCTTTTTGCTCCTGTGCTTCCTTGTGATGTTGGCCTTCTGCCGCTGCACTGGCAGGTTCCCCTCCCTTTCGGCTGCTGTGGTGGCTGAGGATTTTTGCACCTGCGGGCATTTGGCCTTGGTCTTGCGCTTTTTTCCCTTCTCGAGTTGTCCTCGGACTGGCTTGGGGAGAACGTGGAGGCGTTGAGTGCTGGGCCTTTGTCTGGGGCACTGGCCTCAGCGACCAGGGTGTCAGCTGCGCTGTTGAAGCTGTTTGCGCTGATACTCTGGGAAGCAGTGTGTGTCTGTTCTTTGCCTCTCGCCTTGCGTGTCACCAGGCCATCCTCACTCTCTCCTTGGAATCCGCTTGGGCCCTGGCTCTTAGATTTTCTTTGCCTTTTTGTCCCCTGTTGTTTGTGGACAGTGCAGTGACTCAGTTTATGTAGGCAGCCTCGTCTAGTTGCCGTCCTCTTTCGGAGTTGTTGGTTTTCCGGGGGTTGCCGTTCTTGCAGACAGATCATGCCAGGGCTTGGTGGTTCTTCTGGTCGAGGTAGGCCCCTTGGTGCCAGTTTCAGAGCCGGCGCTTTCTTCAGCGATGGCATCGTCTGGTCGGCACAGTGTTAGCTCTGATCATCGACCAGCTTCTTGTAAGGGGTGTCAGCCTTTTTGCTGCAGTGCGCCCCCGTTGATGGGGCACTAGGGCTGAGGCTGGCTCTGTTTGCTCACGATTGGTCCTACAGTTCGTGGGTGCATCGGGTTGGGTCCTCCTGCTTCTGGTGGCGTT
>WNGS01000799.1:0-20597 GCA_020271785.1 Procambarus virginalis | reverse complement strand
TTCGTGGTTTTTTGTTGTTTCTCGACTCGCGTGTTGGCAGATGGTGCTCGCTTCTTCCTTGAAATCCGCTTGGGCCCTGGCTCTTAGGCTTTCCCCGACATTTTTTCCATTGCTGTTTGCAGAGTCTGCAGTTGTGTAGTATCTGCAGGCAGCTTCGTCTAGTTGCCATCCTATGTCGGACTTGTTAGTCCTCCGGGGGCTTATGGGGGGGCCCTTACCCGAAGGGTCGTGCAATGACTCGGGGTTCCTTGTGTCGTGGTAAGCCTGTGGTGCCAGGTTCAGAGCAGGCGCAGCCTTTGGTGCCATCTGTTTCTGTTCTGCGAGAGGATCGCCCTTCACACCATTTGGGTACTCATAAGGTGTGTCAGCCCTTTCGCAGTTCGTCCCTTTGACTGGGAGATGGGGGAGGCTCACTCTGTTTGCTCACGCCTGGTCCCACAATTCATGGGCTTTGCGGGTCGTTTTGTGCAGCCTGCAGTGGTGCTGGGTGGCTCCTCCTCCTTTGGGAGGTTCAGGGCTGGTAGGGCTGACCTCTTCTCCTGCACTCTGTCGGGGTCATCTTGGAGTGGGTTCGCTTGGGCGTGGTCGAAACGGCCTCATCCCTCCAGTGGGTTTCCCACTTGTTACCGGTCCTGAAATGGGACTGCGCAGACCTCCGGTTCATTCTGGTCTTGTTCCATCTGAACCCATGGGTTTATTGCCCTTCCTTTAAGATGACTACTGTGTCCCAGGTCTGTCTTCCGTTGGAGCCGGACGCTTGGATGGTGTTCCTGGATCTCAAGGACGCGTATTGGCATGTCCTGAATTATCCGGGGTTTAGGGACTGACTCAGTTTTGTACTGAGGCAAAAAGCTTACCGCTTTCGTTGTCTTCCATTTGGTTTGAGTCTTGTGCCTCGTGTTTTCACACGCCTTACTCAGGTCATGGCGACCAGCCTGTGTCTGTTAGGTGTTCAGGTTCTGGCCTACCTCGACAAATGGCCTGTTTAGGGTCCCAGCCGGTCCGAGTGTTTGCTTGCCAGGGATTTGGTTCTTTCCCAGCTCGCCAGGTTTGGGTTCCTGGTGAACTGGAGGAAGGGCCATCTGATTCCCTCTCAGGTTCGGTCTTGGCCGGGCCTTGTGTGGGTTGCTTGGATCACTTCCTTGTCTCTTCCTCTGGCGGCTCTGCTCTGGCTGCGTTCCTGCCTTCGTCTGTTTCTGAGGGGCTCTCGGGTCACGCGGTGGTTGCTCGAGGGTTTGTGTGGGAGCCTGAACTTTTCCATGATGGTCTACCCGCCGGATCGGGTGTGGCTTCGTTGGCTGTTCTGGTTCCTTCGGGGGCTTCACTTCCGCCTCTCTTGCTGCGTCACTGGCTTCCTCTTCAGGTTTTTTGGGGTTCAGTGCCTTGGCGTCTACCCGAGCCCTAGTTTGATGTGGTCACTGATGCGTCGTCTCTTGGCTGGGGCTTTGTGACCAGTGCTCACCAAGACGACCAGGGGTGGTGGGGTCCGTCCTTCTGTTGGGCTCACCGCACGGTGTGTGAGTTTGCCACTCTGTGAATGTCACTTCGGAGGATTCAGGTTGCTCGCGGATTGACAATCCGGCTCCATTCAGACTGTTTTCCCGGTGGTTCATTGCCTGAACCACAGGGGGGAATGGTGTTGTGTTCGATGCAGTCCTTGGCTCTTTGGGACTGGTCGCTTCAGGTGACTCATCTGCCGATTTCTCATGGGTTTGACTCTCCTGGTAGTTCACGTTCAGGGGGTGTCCAGTGTCCTGGTGGACAGCCTGTCCCACTTCATTCCTCTTTCCACGGAGTGGATGGTTGATGCCGAGTTGTTCAGATGGCTCTGCCGGACGTTTGGGCCTCTGGAGGTGGACCTCTTCATGTCGGCATAGTCGAGGCGACTCCCAGTATACGTGGTGCCCTTCCCCGACTGCAAGGCCATCGGGGTTGATGCCTTCAGACACGACTTGGGGAGGTAGGGTTACCTGTACCTCTTTCCTTCCCAGTTCAGCTGTTGCTTCAGGTCCTGGATTACTTGGAGACTTACAAGGGGAGAGTTGTCCTTCTGGCTCCTTGGTGGCCAGCCCAGCCTTGGTTTCAGGCGTCCGAACCCGAGGATCTTCCCGTGGCTGCTCCTCTTTCAGCAGATCGGTCCAACCCATTACGAGGCTAGTTTGTTCTTCTCCTCAAGTCTTCGCGTATGGAGTTTCTAACCCGAGTCTATCACCACTTGTATAGGGCCCAGGTGGCTTTGTTGTTGGTGTCTCTCACCTGTGTGCTTCGTCGGGCGCAGTATGAAGTTTCCTGGCGGTCCTTCTGGTTTTTTCTATCTCTGTGAAGGTGTACTTCGGTCTCTGATAGGGTTGTTTTGTCCTTCCTTTCGTGGTTGTTTCAGGACCGTCACTTTATGCCAAATACTGTTGCCTCGTATCATGCGGAACTGCTACAGCTTGCGTTCAGTATTGATAGTACATCTGCCCCGTTCTGCAAGCTGTCTCGTGTGTTGTTTCACCTCCGGCCTGCTCATATGCCGCCTGAGTTGTTCTGGTCTTTGCAACAAGTGCTCTCTTTTCTCTCTCCTCCTCGGTTTGTTGGGTGGCCCCTTCAGTTCAGGATTGTTTTTTCTAAAGCTTTGTTATTGTTGGCATTGGCCTCTGGTGGTCAGGTGGGGGAGCTTCATGCTTTCCTCTGGCACAGGAGTTTCTGCTCTTTTGGTCCTGGTAGTAGGTTTGTTCGGTTGCAGCTGTCCCCTTCTTCTCTGGTGAAGAATAAGTCTGCTGCTTTCCGGAGGGGGTCCTTGGGTTGTTGATGCCTGGTTGGTCAGGCTGGGGATGCATCATTTGTAGTGTCTGGTTGCGGCTCTCCACTGTTATTTGCGCCATGGCTTCGGTGGTCAGGGATGCGCTTTGGGTTGACCCGGTTTACCTTCTTCCCTGTTCCCAGGCGCAGGTCTCCCAGGTCATCTGCAGGGTTACTAAGTTTATCCAGCCTGTGGTCTATCCTCATGCCCACGATGTTCATAGGTTTGCTGCCTTGGCTGCCGTCTTTGGCAACATGTCTTGGGTTGACATTCGGGCATGGGGTTTTTGGAGGTCGAACAGGGTCCTGGCCACTCGCTAACTGGTGAATGTCCCTGGATCTAGTAGGGCTTGTGTTATATTTAGTAAGCAGTTGCAGCCAGTTGTCTCGGCTTAGCATTAAGGAGTGAGGACTGACTGCCGCCCGCCGCCCGGGGTAAGTCCCTGTTTCGGTGAAGAGCCCCTACAGCTCCCTGGAACTTATCGGGCTAATGTATGTTATATTAGACTGGTACACTAGTTATGGAGTTCAGACCTACCAGGGACCAGTGCTAAAACCTGGCGAAGAGCCCCTACAGCTCCCTGGTTATCAGCTCCCTGGAACTTATCGGGCTAATGTATGTTATATTAGACTGGTACACTAGTTATGGAGTTCAGACCTACCAGGGACCAGTGCTAAAACCTGGCCCCTTCAGAGAGGTTTCAGGGAGCAATGGCCCTGGAAAAAACCCCTTGTAGTTGGGGGTTTTCCTTATCTGCCATCAACCGGGATTAGGCACCCAGAAAGGTAGGCATAACAAAATAAACCCCACATGGTAAGAAACTAAAACAAAAAAACGAACAGAGAGGTAGAAACTCCCTACATTCCCAAGGAAACAAGCAAACAAGCAATTATCACAATTTACTGCCGCACCGCTCGTTCCCGCAGCCCTCCCATTCCCTGAAAGGAGGAGGGGGACCCCGGACCTCACCACGCTGGCTGCCTTTAGTTCATAAGCTAGTGTCAACTGGGACAGATGCTTCTCTGGCCTCAAATTCCTGGGCGGTGTTTGCCTTGTGTGGCGTTCTCATCTGGCTTGGTGCGGTATGCGGTGGCCAGGAGTACCTCATCAGTGCCAGGGCTGCATGCGCTTAGGGGCTTCCTTTCCTTAGCGCCCTGTGAGTACTGCCCCTGCGTGTCAGGGTTATCTTCCCTGGAGTGTTCGGGAACCGCTCCTGTAGGGGTTCTTGCTGCTCGGCATTTGCCTCACCCTTGGGGCCCCTGTTTGGCCTTGGGTAGGGAGTGATGTTGTGCTGGGTAGGACGTCAAGGTGTTGCGCGTCCTGCCACCTACGCGGCGGCTGGTTCCTGTTGCCTCTGGGGGTGGTGTACTTTTGCTGGGTTTTTCTTTTGTTCTGTTTTTGTTTGCCTGTTGGGGGTTTTGCCTCGTGGGACTATAGTATCCACTCAATTTAATGGCCTATATGGGGCTGTACCCTGGTCGTTATTTCCGGAGCTCCGTTATTTCCGAAGTTAAGTCGGGTCGCGTAATTTTTCAATTAACATTCAGGTGGGTTATACTGTATAACTAAAATTAAATAAAGTTCATTGTGTAATTGCGTTCCAATTTAGTGCCACGCCGACGATTAAGCCAGCTGGTGGCTGCTGCAGGGATGATGTGTGAACACGGTCTGATCAAGTCCAGATGGGTGGGAAAAAAATTGGTTCATTCCTTTGTATTGCAAAATATTTCATGTATCAATCAGTGATTGTTAATATTTTCTCAATAAAATTTTAGAGATGTGTTTTGTTTTACCCTGAACAGTGCAGGTAATGTATTTTTAATGTTATGACACAGGCTGTGGCGGCCAGGCCACACAATGGCGATCGAGCCTTGTCACTGAGAGCTGGCCAAGACAAAATATTTTGAGCTCACCTTTTCTCTGCTAATGATATAATATACATTTGCAGAGATTAATATGTAGCTTTTGTTGAAAAAAAACAATTAACCCTTTAACTGCGCAATGCGCCTGCAGGCCCAGGCTTCGGGTGCGCAACGCGCCTCCGGGTGTTTTTATTTTTCACGTTCCATTCAAAACTCCCGCGGCTACATGGGGTTCACATCAGCTTCCTCAGGGCTCTTGTAAACAGACGCCATCTTTAAAAAAAATCATAGTCCACATTGCCGGGTGTCAGAACCTCAGTAGTGAGTGAGCAATCAAGGCTAGCGCTCGCAGCATGAGCGCACAGCACTGCTGTTCAGCGTGTGACCACAGCATCGCCTAATATTGTCAAAATATATATATAATCTGTTTTATTTAGCCATGATAGTATTATAGAAGAGCCCGAGTGTGATAATGACTGGGTACAATGTTCAAATATCAGTGATTCAATGCTGTTCATGATGTTCACAGCGCTAGCCACAGCACCACAGCATTATTTCGTCCATCTAGGAATCTTCAAACGACTTTTTAGGTACCTTTTCAAAATAAACTTGTGGTCAATTATTAATTTACAGGTTGGGGAACACACATGTACATGGGTATAAACAGTGTGTTTGAATAGTGTAATAACAGCACCAGGAGTATGTTGTGAGGAGCTATTTTGGTGAGGGAGGTGACGTCGTAATCGTGGCATTGTCTGCTGTCTGCTGTGTGATTTCTCATGCAGTGTATGGTGGCCACTGTACTGTTTGGACACAATACCGGCTTACTTGCATAGTTCTGGTAAATAAAACATGTAGATAGGTATATATAACGTGTGTAATTAGTGTAATAAGAACAATAACAGAATGGTGGGAGGAGCAATGTTGGCGAGTAAGATGTTGGAGTGAGGGAGACTGGCTGGGTGTGGCTGCTCACACTCCCGGTGTTCTGAGTGTGTTGATGGTGAATGTATATAGTGTGTGACAGTGTATAGTGTGTACATATGTTGTAAATGTACATAAATGAACATGAAACATTCGTGTGAATAACTGTATGATTTGGAGGAGTAATGTTGGTGAATACAATGTTGGAGGAGTGAGGGAGGGCTGGCTTGGTGTGGCTGCTCACACTCGCGGTGTTCTGAATGTGTTGATGGTGAATGTATATAGGGTGTGACAGTGTATAGTCTGTAAATAGATTGTATATATACATAAATTAGCATGATACATGGTAAATATGTGCAGCATATGTGTACACAAGTGTCATGCACGTAACACAGTGTCTTCGGACAGTACGGATGTTTTGCTGCCATAATATAGTGTACGTGTTCATTATACATAGGATTAGCGTGTAAAAACAAATAAAATATATTTGGAACTATGCGAAAAAAAATAAACAAAAATATATTCGCGGCAACTCGCACGCCCCACCGGCCCCGGGAGCATACTGCTCTGGCGCACTGGGAATGATGACGTCACGCCCCACCTTTTGGACCCCATAGCAGCCAAAGTAAGTACAATTTCGAACTTCCGTTGCTATACCCATATACAGGGAGGGGTTTTGACACTTTCAGAAGAAAAAATAATTTTCCTGAGGTTTCATTTCTTGCGCTCTGGGGGGGTGTCATATTTATAGGCTGTGCAGTTAAAGGGTTAATATGTTGTAATACTATAATAAAATACTTTTAATGAAGCTGAAGATTACGAAGCTGTGAAGATTACATCATCCTCTGCAGCGCTTGTTTTATATTGTTCAGTACTGTATACAGGGTACATACAGTATGTACACTTATTTTCAGGCATTCACTTCACACAACAGCTAGCCTTACTACTAATTCACATGAGTTCTAATTCTAATTCACAATTGAAAATTATTTCTACTGTATATTTACACTGTACAGTATCTTTTTGTCAAGGCTTAAATAATCATTAACACTTACAATACTGTACTCTTATCAACACTTTTTATGCTAATTTATATGCCTTTCAATCATATTTTATATCGTTAGTGGAGGCTACACGACTTTTGATGGGAATTCAGCATCAGCGGGTGCAACATGGCTTGCAGAGCATTCGTTGCCGGCGGATGCTCCATGACTTGTCGATGGGAATTCAGCATCGGCGCGTGCAGCATATCTTGCAGAGCATTCGTTGCCAGCGGAGGCTGCACGACTTGTTGATGGGAATTCAGCGTCGGCGGGTGCGGCATGGCTTGCAGAGCATTCGTTGCCGGCGGAGGCTGCACAACTTGTTGATGGGAATTCATCATCGGCGGGTGTGGCATGGCTTGCAGAGCATTCGTTGTCGACGGAGGCTGCACGACTTATTGATGGGAATTCGGCATCAGCGAGTGCAGCATGGCTTGTAGTGCACTCGTTGCCAGCGGATGGTTCATGACTTGTTGAATTCCCAGTGGGTGCTTTCACGAACCATTGAAATCATGAATTTATCTATTTTTGTCTGAATCTGATTTTCTCTGGCTAATATTCTGAGACATTGCTCTCAGCCGCGCGAGTTCACAGTAAACAATGCGGTCACATGGCTAGGCGCAGTACATTCTAGGTCTGTGGGGAAAAGAATACCTATTGCCTATACTATAAAAGGTATTTAATAAGAAAACAAAGAATTTTCCTTAACCCTTCCACTGCTTAGGGGTCCTGAGGACATTTACACCCCTGTGCGCAAGAAAAAAAAATCAACATTTTTTTTCGTCTTCTAAACATGTTAATTTGTGTCCCCTGAGCACGAGGAAAAAAAAATCGTAGGTGACATATTTTGGGCGCAATTGACCGAGGAAGTCTGGCAAAAAGTGGGTGTTGACAGAGCGCTCGTCAGAGCCGGTCAGCGTCACCCGCGCTGACAGGTGGGAGTTGCCACAAAGATATTATTACCAAATTGTTTCAATGTCTTCGATTGATTTTTTCTTAGTTTTTTGCAGTAATATTATGTAATAGTGTGTATTGTAATATATTTATATAATAAAAGTGGTGAATAATCGCTATACTCAAAAGTATGGTGTGCATATTAGTGATTCAATTATTATGTTTATAAAACAATAAACAAATAGTTTTGCTGCTATTACACTCTATACACAGGTTATATATAAGTATCTGCATGTTTTGTTCACCATAACGAACCACTAAGTTGGTATTGAGAGTCGAAAAGCAACGAGGAGTTACTGCCACACACCAGACAGTCACTCGCTGCCACTCCCTCAACACACGCACTAAACTTTCTCCCCCAACAATACCATTTGTGGTGTTATTACACTATATACAGACGTTATATATAAGTATGTATAAATTTTGTTCACTACAACTGTTCAGCTAAGCTGATATAGTTAGTTCAGGCACTAAGAGTCGTCGCTATACACAGCTGGCGGCTCCCTCACTCATTCAAGGTCACACACACTAAACTTTCTCCCCTAACAATACTGTTTGCAGTGTTATTACCCTATATACACATATTATATATAAGTATCTACATGTTGTATGCACCGTAACTGTACACCTAAGCTTGTAGTGCACCCAAAGAGCATAGTGGCCACCCTCAAAACAGCTAGACAAATCGTGCAGACGACGTCACCTCCGTCACCCAAATGGCTCCTCCCAACATAATTCTTTTGCTGTTATTACACTAATACACACATTATATATAAGTATCTACATTTGTGTTCACCATAGAGAACCACTGAGCTGGTATGGTGAATGCAAACAATAACAGGTTGCCACACAGTCAGTAAACAATGCTATCTTCCTCCGTCTCTCAGCATCACTCCTCCCACAGCGCTAATTATTACAACAATCCTGCTATTATCACAACCCTGGTTATTTATATCACAGTCAGGGGGTCATCTGTAATATTGTCATTGCTAAATAATAACAATTATATATTTATTTTGACATTTTTCGGCGATGCTGTGGTCACAAGCTGAACAGCAATGCTGTTTGCTCATGCTGCGTGTGTCAGCCTTGGTTGCTCCAACAGTACTGTGCCTCTCACACCTAAGAATATTGCCCACGATTTTTTTTTTTAAATGGCGTCTGTTTACAAGAGCCCTGAGGAAGCTAAAGTGAACCCCGTGTAGCCGCGGGCCATTTGAATCGGGGCCTGGCACCCTATGGCATATATATACGCCATGCGCACCGTGGGACATGTTACTCAGGGCGTATATATACGCCATGCACAGTTTAAGGGTTAATAACAATTGTTTTAAAATATTTTATTAATAATAATTTAGAATTTTCTTCATAAAACTGAATCATTTTAAAGAAATTTAAGATTTAGTATACCATTAATTAATTGTTTTAAATATTTTATTAATAATAATTTAGAATTTTCTTCATAAAACTGAATCATTTTAAAAGAAAGTTAAGATTTAATATACCACTCTGGATGATCGAGGTCGGTGGCCTGGTCACCATGTACTCACCTAGTTGTACTCACCTAGTTGTGCTTGCGGGGGTTGAGCTCTGGCTCTTTGGTCCCGCCTCTCAACCGTCAATCAACAGGTGTACAGTTTCCTGAGCCTAATGGGCTCTATCTTATCTACACTTGAAACTGTGTATGGAGTCAGCCTCCACCACATCGCTTCCTAATGCATTCCATTTGTCAACCACTCTGACACTAAAAAAGTTCTTTCTAATATCTCTGTGGCTCATTTGGGCACTCAGTTTCCACCTGTGTCCCCTAGTGCATGTGCCCCTTGTGTTAAACAGCCTGTCTTTATCAACCCTGTCGATTCCCCTGAGAATCTTGAATGTGGTGATCATGTCCCCCCTAACTCTTCTGTCTTCCAACGAAGTGAGGTTTAATTCCTGCAGTCGCTCCTCGTAGCTCATACCTCTCAGCTCGGGTACTAGTCTGGTGGCAAACCTTTGAACCTTTTCCAGTTTATTCTTATGCTTGACTAGATAGGGACTCCATGCTGGAGCCGCATACTCCAGGATTGGTCTGACATATGTGGTATATAATGTTCTGAAAGATTCCTTACACAAGTTTCTAAAGGCCGTTCTTATGTTAGCCAACCTGGCATATGCTGCTGATGTTATCCTCTTGATATGAGCTTCAGGGGACAGGTCTGGCGTGATATCAACCCCCAGGTCTTTCTCTCTCTCTGACTCTTGAAGTATTTCATCTCCCAAATGATACCTTGTATCTGGTCTCCTGCTTCCTACCCCTATCTTCATTACATTACATTTGCTTGGGTTAAACTCTAACAGCCATTTGTTCGACCATTCCTGCAGCTTGTCCAGGTCTTCTTGAAGTCTCAAGCTGTCCTCCTCTGTCTTAATCCTTCTCATAATTTTGGCGTCGTCAGCAAACATTGAGAGGAATGAGTCTATACCCTCTGGGAGATCATTTACGTATATCAGAAACAGGATAGGTCCAAGTACAGAGCCCTGTGGGACTCCACTGGTGACTTCACGCCAGTCTGAGGTCTCACCCCTCACTGTAACTCTCTGCTTCCTATTGCTTAGGTACTCCCTTATCCACTGGAGCGCCCTACCTGTTACTCCTGCCTGTTTCTCCAGCTTATGCATCAACCTTTTATGGGGTACTGTGTCAAAGGCTTTCCGACAGTCCAAAAAAATGCAGTCCGCCCACCCTTCTCTTTCTTGCTTAATTCTTGTCACCTGATCGTAGAATTCTATCAAGCCTGTAAGGCAAGATTTACCCTCCCTGAACCCATGTTGATGGGTTGTCACGAAGTCTCTTCTCTCCAGATGTGTTACTAGGTTTTTTCTCACAATCTTCTCCATCACCTTGCATGGTATACAAGTTAAGGACACTGGCCTGTAGTTCAGTGCCTCTTGTCTGTCACCCTTTTTGTATATTGGTACTACATTAGCAGTCTTCCATATTTCTGGTAGGTCCCCCGTTTCCAGTGACTTACTATACACTATGGAGAGTGGTAAGCAAAGTGCTCCTGCACACTCTTTCAATACCCATGGCGAGATTCCATCCGGCCCAACAGCTTTTCTCACATCCAGCTCCAATAGGTGCTTTTTGACCTCATCTCTTGTAATTTCGAACCTATCCAAGGTCACCTGGTTTGCTGCCACCTCTCCCAGCGCCGTGATATCTCCCTGTTCTATTGTAAAGACCTCCTGGAACCTTTTGTTGAGTTCTTCACACACCTCTTTGTCATTCTCTGTGTACCTGTCCTCGCCCACCCTAAGTTTAATCACCTGTTCCTTCACTGTTGTCTTCCTCCTGATGTGACTGTGTAGTAGCTTTGGTTCAGTCTTGGCTTTGTTAGCTATATCATTTTCATACCTTTTCTCAGCTGCTCTTCTCACACTGACATACTCGTTCCTGGTTCTCTGGTATCTCTCTCTACTTTCTGGTGTTCTGTTATTACGGAAGTTCCTCCATGCCCTTTTGTTCAGCTCCTTTGCTTTCATACATTCCCTATTAAACCACGGATTCTTCCTTTGCTTCTCTGTTTTTTCCTGTTGGGCTGGGACAAACCTGCTTACAGCCTCCTGACATTTTTGGGTGACATAGTCCATCATGTCTTGTACGGACTTGGTTCCGAGTTCTGTGTCCCAATGTATATCCCATAGGAATTTATTCATCTCCTCATAGTTTCCCTTTCGGTACGCCAGCCCTTTGGTTCCCAGTTCTTTTTTGGGGGTGATAATTCCTAGCTCAACTAGGTACTCAAAGCTCAATACACTATGATCACTCATTCCCAAGGGGGCTTCCAACTTAACTTCCCTTATATCCGACTCATTTAGGGTAAATATCAAATCAAGCAAGGCTGGTTCATCCCCTCCTCTCATTCTTGTCGGTCCCTTGACGTGTTGACTTAGAAAGTTTCTTGTTGCCACATCCAGCCACATCCACATGTGAGGGGCTGCCGATGCCAAAACAAACACCCAATACCGACCATCGGTAATATCGACCACCAGACTGGTATACTAGGCTCCAGATACCGATCTCCCAAACCGGTTCTTATTACCGGCAGATCGGTATAAAAGAGGTCGTTAAATTGAGTGGATACTGTTAGTTCCCCCTGATACTGTTTTGGTGGCCCTCTGCTAGGCCCCTGTGCTTGTACATGTCACATCGGTTTCAGTGTTATCATCTACCCCTTGTTGTTTGGGTTTTCTGTGGGGAGCCCCTACGGCTCCCTGGAGCTTATTGGGCTAAAGTATGTTATATTAGACCGGGACATTAGCTAAGGAGTTCAGACCTACCAGGGACCAGCACCAGAACCTGGCCCCTTCAGAGAGGTTTCAGAGAGCAATGGCCCTGGAAAACCCCTTTGTGGTTGGGGTTTTCCTTATCTGCCATCGACCGGGGTCAGGCACCCAGAAAGGTAGGTATAACAAAACAAACCCTTACGTTTCTTTTCCCTTCTCGAGCTGTCTTCTGCCTGGCTTGAGGAGGATTTGGAGGCGTTGAGTGATGGGCCTTTGTCTGAGGCGCTGACTTCGGCAGCTAGGGCGTCGGCTGCACTGTTGATGCTCTTTGCGCCCATCCTGAAGGAGGCGGTGTCTCTGTATTTTGCTTCTCACCTCGTGTGCCGTCAGGCTGTGCTCGCTCTCTTTTTGGAATCTGCTTGGGCCCTGGCTCTTTGGTTTTCATCTCAGTTTTGTCTATTGTTGTTTGCAGAGGCTGCGGTCTCACAGTTTCTGCAAGTGGCTTGGTCTAGTTGTCGTCCTATGTCGGACTTGTTGGTTCTCCAGGGCGGTCATTCTCGGCCATCTCGGAGGGGTCGTGCCAGGGTTCAGGGTTCCGCTGGTCGAGGTGGGCCATTGGTGCCAGTTTTTGAGCTGTCGTTGCCTTCGGGGTCTGGCGTCATCTTGTCAGTGCGGTGATCGTCCTGTTCGACGTTTGGGTTCTCGTAAGAGGAGTCAGCCCTTTCGCGGTTCATCCCATTGACGGGGCGATGGGGGGGAGGCTAGCTCTGTTTGCCCACACTTGGCCCCACGATTTGTGGGCGTTTTCGGTCGTGTCATCCGGCCTGTGGTGGCGTTGGGCGGCTCGTCCTCCTTTCGAGGGTTCGGGGCTGACAGGGCAGGCTGCTTCTCCTGTGCTTCGTCAAGTCGTCTTGGAGTGGGTGTGCTTGGGCGTGATTGAAACGACCCCGTCTCTCAAGTGGGTTTCCCGCCTGTTTCCAGTGTTAAAACAGGACTGTGAGGATCTGAGGTTCATTCTAGACTTGTCCCGTCTGAACCCCTGGATTCCTTGCCCCTCCTTTCTGATAACTATTCTGTCTTAGGTCTGGCTTCTGTTGGAGCCAGGTGCTTGGATGGTGTCCCTGGACCTCAAGGATGCTTATTGGCACGTTCCTATTCATCCGGGGTTCAGGGACTGTTTAGGTTTCGTGGTGGGGCATCAGGCTTACTGCTTTCGTTGCCTTCCTTTTGGCTTGAATCTGGCACCCTGTGTTTTCACGCGTCTGACCCGGGTTGTGGTGACCCGTCTGCATCTTCTAGGGATTCGGGTATTGGCCTACTTCAACGACTGGCTGGTGTGGGCTCCCAGTCGGTCAGCTAGTCTGCTTGCCAGGAATATGGTTCTTTCCCAGCTCGCCAGGTTCGGGTTCCTGGTGAACTGGAGGAAGTCCCATCTGGTTCCGTCCCAGGTTCAGACCTGGCTGGGTCTTGTTCGGGATTCTCGGACCGCTTCCCTGTCTCTGCCTTCAGAGGCATTGCTGCGGCTGCAGTCCCACCATCAGCTGTTTTTGAGGGGGGTCCCGGGTCACTCGGTGATTGCTCGAGCGGTTGTGCGGGAGTCTGAACTTCGCCGTGCTAGTCTACCCGCCGGGTCGGGTTTGGCTTAGGCATCTGTTTTGGGTCCTTCGAAGACGCCCCTTCCGCCTCTCTCGCGATCGTTGCGTTCGTCCTCCGGGGGCTTTGTGTCGGTTGCTGCATAACCAGCTTCCTCTTCGGGGTTTTCGGGGTTTGGTGCCTTGGCGCCTTCCCAGCCTTCTCTCGAGGTGTTCACGGACGCGTCGTCTCTCGGCTGGGGCTTTATGACCACTGCTCATTAAGCCGGCCAGAGACGGTGGGGTCCATCCTTCCGTCGGGCTCACAGCATGGGTCGGGAGTTCTCGGCAGTCTGGTTCGTGCTTCGGAGGGTTCGGGTCGCTTCGGGTTCTACTATTCGGCTCCATTCAGACTGTTCTCCGGTGGTTCATTGCCTGAACCGTGTGGGTTCTCTTCGGTTCTTGCATCTTTGGTGTTGGTCCCTTCGAGTGGTTCGTTTGCTGGATTCTCGGGGTTTGGCTCTCCGTGCGGTTCATATCCTGGGAGTGTCCAACGTCTTGGCGGACGGCCTGTCTCACTTCATTCCACTATCCACGGAATGGACGGTCAACGATGACTCGTTTTGTTGGATCAGCCAGACATAAGGTCTCCCAGACGTGGACCTCTCTGTGTCGGCGTGATCTTGGCGTCTCTCATTCTATGTGATGCCCTTTCCCGACTGTGAGGCGTTCGCGGTGGACGCCTTTCAGCAGGACTGGTCGAGGTGGGGTTACCTGTACCTCTTCCCCCCGGTCCAGCTGTTGCTTCGAGTTCTGGCTCTGTTAGAGACCTTCCCAGGGAGAGTAGTCCTTATGGCCCCTTGGTGGCCGGCCCAGCCTTGGTTTCTGGCGCTGTTTGTTCGGTGTCCGAACCCGGGGCGTTTTCCGTGGCTCCACCTGTTTCAGCAGGTCGGATCAGTCCGGTATGGGGCTGGTTCGATCTTCTCTTCTGCTCTTCGCGTCTGGTCTTTTTCACGCAGGTGTATCACGATTTCTATGGTGATCAGGTGGTTTTGTTGATGTTGTCCCACCTGAGAGCTTCATCTCGGCGACAGTATGAAGTGTCCTGGCATTCTCTTCGTGTTTTCTTGCTCTTCGTAGGTTGTCTTCTCTTTCGGATCTGGTTGCCTTGTCCTTTCTTTCTCGGCTTTTTCAGGACTGTCATTTGATGCTTAATACTGTCGCCTCCTATCATGTAGTGCTGGCGGAGCCGCTCCAGCTAGCATTCCGGGTGGACATCACATCCGCCCTGTTCTGTAAGCTTTCTCGTGCTATGTTTCACCTCCAGCCTGCTCATGCTCCTCCTGAGCCGTCCTGGTCCTTGGACAGGGTGCTCTCATATCTTTCCTCTCCTCGGTTTGTGGTGGCCCCTCGGTTCCGGATTGTTTTTCCAAGGCTTTGTTTTTGTTGCCTTGGCCTCTAGGGGTTGGGTAGGGGAGTTCATGCTCTCCTCCAGCGCAGGGGTTTCTGCTCTTTTGGTCCTGGGGGTAAGTTTGTACGTTTGCAGCCTTCTCCATCTTTTCTGGCGAAGAACGAGACGGCTGCTTTCCGGAGGGGTCCTTACGTCATTGATGCTTGTTGGTTCGGCCGGGGGTGCATCAGGTGTTGTGTCCGGGTGCGGCTCTTCGCCGTTACCTGCGCGCCTCGGCTGGGTGGCTGAAGATGCCTACCTTTCTGGTGCCAGACCCGGTCATGGCAGACATAGAATGCTCCAACCACACAGGGATTTTTCTGTGGGGAGCCCCTACGGCTCCCTGGAGCTTATCGGGCTAATGTATGTTATGTTAGACCGGGACACTAGCTATGGAGTTCAGACCTACCAGGGACCAGCGCCAGAACCTGGCCCCTTCAGAGAGGTTTCAGGGAGCAATGGCCCTGGAAAACCCCATATGGTTGGGGGTTTTCCTTATCTGCCATCGACCGGGGTTAGGCACCCAGAAAGGTAGGCGTAACAAAACAAACCCCACATGGTAGAAAACTACAACAAACCGAACAGAGAGGTAGAAAAACTCCCTACAATCACAAGGAAAACAATCAAACAATCACTTTACTGCCGCGCCGGTTGTCCGCGCAGCCCTCCCCTCCCCGGAGGGGGAGGGGGGGGCCCCGGACCTCACCGCGCCGGCTGCCGTCAGTTCGTAAGCTAGTGTCAACCGGGATACACGCTTCTCTGGCCTCAAATTCCTTGGCGGTGTTTGCCTCGTGTGGCGTTCTCTGCTGTTTTTGTGGTTTGCGGTGGCCAGGAGTATTTCATCAGTGCCGGGGCTGCATGAGTCTAGGGGTTCCCTTCCCTAGGCGCCCTGTGAGTACTGCCCTTGCGTGTCAGGGTTATCTTCTCTGGGGCGTTCGGGAACCGCTCCCGTAGGGGTTCTTGCTGCTCGGCATTTGCCTCGCCCTTGGGGCCAGCTGGGGCTTGGGGCCCTTGTTTGGCCTTGGGTAGGGAGTTGGTGTTGTGCTGGTTAGGGCGCCAAGGTGTTGCACTGCCTGCCACCTACGCGGCGGCCGGTTCCTGTTGCCTCTGGGGACGGTGTACTTTTGCGGGGTTTTTCTTTTGTTTTTATTTTCTTGCCTGGTGGGGGTCTGCATAGTGTGGCTATAGTTCCACTAGTAGTGTTTGGCAGCCCTCTGCTAGGCCCCCGTGCTTGTACACGTCCCGGGGGTTTTCAGTATTAATCTTTACCCTTGTTTTCGGGTTTCTTAACCGGTTAGCAACACCTTGCCCGGGCTTCCCGTAGTTGCTAACCTACGGGCCCTGGAAACCCCTGTCTGGGCTCGGGAGACCATTGCATGTGTCTTCCGGGTACCAACCCGTCTTGTACGGGATCGTTGGTTGCTGTGCCTTTGTCTCTAGGTGACAGTCGCCATTTACCTCCGTCATGCTGCCTGTTGGGTCCCTGACACCTTGACCCGGAGTCTTGCGAGAGAGTTTCTCTGCTTGTTCTCCAGTACTCCTGATGTTATTGCTATTCAGAGTACAGGCGGCATCCGTGTTGCAAGCTAGGTTAGGTTGCTGCAACATGCTAGGTTGGTTTCCCACTCGGATGCCCCGAGGCCGCCCCGTTTTGGTTCGGTGCTGTTCGCCCTCCTCCCTCCCTGTTCCCGGTTCCGGACTGTCTGCGGGTTTCGGGGTCGGGGCGGGGTTTAGTTGGGGCAGAGGCTCGGGCGGTTTTCGGGGGCTGCCCCATTCGGGTTGGGGGACGGAGGTTTTAGAGCCTGTTCCTCCAGCCAAGGCTTCTGGGGCTTACCAGCGGCCCGTTTCTTGCTGCCTTTCCCATGGACTCTTTCTTTTCTTTAAGGGCGGAGGGCTTGGAGGACGGCTCTGCCCCGGGGCCTCTGTTGCTGGTTCCCGGGGCTGTGGGGGATGCCTGCTAGCAGTTCTGGGGCGGTTTGCCCCTGCCGGGTTTTTCTGCTTTTGGGCGGAGTTTTTAGCCCATCCAGTCTGCTTGCTTCCCACTTTTGCTGGCGTGTTTTGTCTCTTAGCGTCCAGCACAGCCCCTGCTGGCGGCCATTTTCGTCTGCCTGTTTCCCGGCGTGGCCACCAGGGCGGCGTTGCGGTTTGTTTACATACGCCTGGGTGTGCGAGCGAGCGTCTGGGGTGAGTTTTTCACCCTTTTTTCAGGGGTTTTTCTTCTCCTGTTGTCGTTTTTTTTTTTGCTTTTCTGGTTTTTTCTGCCCGTTACTGTTCCTTTGGGTGTTTATTTCCACCGGGCTTCTGGGCCCATGGGTTTGGGCTCAGTGTTTCTGGCTGTTAGGCTTGCTCCCACACCTTGTCCCTCGGTTTTCGGTCTGTTCTGACTGTTTCCCAGAGGGTTCTGTATGGGGGCTGCGCTTGCCTTTTGTGGTGTTCTCCGCCGGCAATTGTGGTGGTTTGGCTTCCCCCTGGTTCGATTCTGGGTTCCTTTGGGTTCTTTGGTTTCGTTCCAGAGGTTTCTTCCTCTTGGGCCCCCTTTTTGTGGGTTCAGGGGGCTTTGTTTCCTCATGTGACCTGGTTCTGCCTTCTGGGGTTCCGGGGTCTTCCTGGCTTGCAGACTGCTCTTTTGGGTCTAGGCACATGTTGTTGTGCTGGGCCTTTGGGGTTTTGCTGTCGAGGTGGGCCTTTTGATGCAGTTTAGTGCCTTCTTTGCCTAGCCGGTGTGGTGCTCTGCCCACTGGTCGGCAACTTGTACTTTACATTTACATTGTATGTACTCGCCTCGTTGTGCTTGCGGGGGTTGAGCTTTAGCTCTTTGGTCCCGCCTCTCAACCGTCGTTCGACAGGTGTACAGGTTCCTGAGCCTGTTGGGCTCTATCATCCCTACACTATAAACTGTGTAGGGAGTCAGCCTCCGCCACATTGCTTCCTAATGCCTGGGTGTATGCTTGTGCATGTGTACGCTGTGTGTGTGTGTGTGCATGTGTATACATGTCATATCTTGTTTGTGTATATGTATATGCATAATGTGTATGTGTACTTTTATTTATATTTTTTTTTTTTTTTTCTCTGTTGGCGGGGTGCTGGGGGAGCAGCTTGCTCTATTGCCTCTCGCATGGTCCTGCTGTTGGGCGCTTTGCGTCGTCTTCCGGCCTCTGGTGGCATCGGTGACGGCTTCTCCCCCTTTTGGGGGGTTCAGAGCTGGCGGGGGGGCTTCTTCCCCTGCGTTTCGTCGTGTCATCTTCGTGGGTACGTTGGACGTGGTCGGTCCGTCCCTTCCTTCTGGGGTCCGGCTTCTGTTGGGGCCGGGTGCCTGGATGGTGGCCCTGGACCTCCAGGTCACCTCTTGGCGCGTTCCTCCCAGGTTTTTCTGGGTCTGGCACGGTTGGTGGTGGGGCTTCCGGCTGGCTGCTTTTGTTTATGTATAATTAATATTTCTATAAAAATATCTTTATATTATGCATCTTTATTGCCTGCCCTATTTTGTGCTGAGCACTTTGAAATTTTTGCATCTTTCCCGGATCTTGGTTCCCTGTCTGTGTCTGAGATTCGGTGTATGGCCTACCTCGACGTCTGGCTGGTGTGGGCTCCCAGTCAGTCCGCATGTCTGCTCGCCAGGGGTGTGGTTCCTTCCAGATCGCCGGGTTTGGTGTCCTGGTGATCGGGAGGTTTTTCCATATGTTTCCATCCCGGGTTCGGGCCTGGTCCTTGTTTAGGGCTATTGGGCCACTCATTCTTTCCCTCCAGACGTGTTCCTGCAGCTGTGGTCCCGCCTTCGGCGGTGCATGAGACGGTCTCGGGTTGCTCAGCGGTTGCTTGAGCGGTTGTGCGGGAGTCTGAACTTCGCCGTGCTAGTCTACCCGCCGGGTCGGGTTTGGCTGCGGCGTCTGTTTTGGTTCCTTCGGGGATTTCCTTTCCGCCTCTCTCGCGATCGTTGGGTTCTCCCTCCGGGGGTCTTTTGTCGGTTGCTGCGTCACCGGCTTCCTCTTCGGGGTTTTTCAGGGTTCGGTGCCTTGGCGCCTTCCCGAGCCCTCGCTCGTTGTGTTCACGGACGCGTCGTCTCTTGGCTGGGGCTTTGTGACCAGTGCTCACCAGGCAGGCCAGGGACGGTGGGGTTCGTCCTTCCATCGGGCTCACAGCACGGTTCGGGAGTTCGCAGCTGTCTGGTTCGCGCTTCGGAGGCTTCGGGTCGCTCGGGGATCGCCCTTTACCTCCGTTTGGACTGTACTCCAGTGGTTCCTTGCCTGAACCGCGGGGGTTCTCTTCAGTCCTTAGCTCTTGGGATTGGTCCCTGCGAGTGGTTCGTCTGCTGGATTCCCGGGGTTTGGCTCTCCGTGTGGTTCACGTCGGGGAGTGTCCAACGTTCTGGCGGACGGTCTGTCTCGCTCCCCTCTCCACGGGGTGGACGGTCGACGACGACTCGTTCGTTGGATCTGCCAGACGTACGGTCTCCCAGATGTGGACCTCTTCGCGTCGGTGTGGTCTCGGCGTCTCCCGATGTGACGCCTTCCCCGACTGCGCAGCGTTCGCGGTGGATGCCTTTCGGCGGGACTGGTCTAAAGGGGGTTCCCTGTACCTCTTCCCTCCGGTCCAGCTGTTGCTTCGGTTCTGGTTCATTTGGAGACATTCCCAGGGAGAGTACTCCTTGTGGCCCATTGGTGGCCGCCCCGGCTTTGGTTTCCGGTGCTGTTGACTCGGTGCCCGAACCCGGGACGTTTACCGCGGCTCCGCCTCTTTCAGCAGGTCGGTCCGCTCTGGTACGGGGCTGGTTCGACCTTCTCCTCTGCTCTTCGCGTCTGGGGTTTTTGACGCGGGTGTATCACCAATTCTATGGTGATCAGGTGGCTTCGTTGATGGTGTCCCACCTGAGAGCTTCGTTTCGGCGACAGTATGGATTTCCTGGCGTTCTTTTCGCCATTTTCTGGCTCTTTGTAGGTTGTCTTTCTTTCGGATCAGGTTTTGTCCTTTCTTTCTTGGCTTGTTCAGGACGGTCGATTGATGCCTGATACTGTCGCCTCGTCTCGTGCGGCGCTGGCGGAGCTGCTCGAGCTAGCTTTCGGGGTCGACGTTACATCCGCCCCGTTTAGTAAGCTTTCCTGTGCTATGTTTCACCTCCGCCTGCTCATGCGCCTCCTGAGCCGTCCTGGTCCTTGGACCGGGTGCTCTTCTATCTTTCCTCTCCTCGTTTTGTGGTGGCCCCTTCGGTTCCTGATTATTTTTCCCAGGCTTTGTTTTTGTTGGCGTTGGCCTCTGGGGCCGGGTAGGGGAGCTTCATGCCCTCCTCCGGCGCAGGGGTTTCTGCTCTTTTGGTCCTGGGGGTAGGTTTGTCCGTTTGCAGCCTTCGCCTTCTTTTCTGGCGAAGAACGAGACGGCTGCTTTCCGGAGGGGTCCGTGGGTCATTGATGCTTGGTTGGTTCGGCGGGGGTGCATCATGTGTTGTGTCCAGTTGCGGCACTTCGCCGTTGCTTGCGCGCTTCGGCCGGTATGGCTGGGGATGCGCTTTGGGTTGATCCAGTTTCCCTCGTTCCCTGTTCCAGGGTTCGGGTCTCCCAGGTTGTCTGCAGGGTTATTAAATCTAGCCAGCCTGCGGTCTATCCTCGTGCCCATGCCGTTAGGAAGTTTGCGGTTTTGGCTGCTGGTTGGTAATATGTCTGGGCACATATTCGGGCGCGTGGTTTTTGGAATCGAACAGGGTCCTGGCCGCCCGTTATTTGGTGAACGTCCGTGCTCCTCGGCGTT
>WNGS01000798.1:55806-77187 GCA_020271785.1 Procambarus virginalis | reverse complement strand
CACCAGTGACACTTTATGTGGTCCCACACCAGTGACAGTGTACGTGGTCTCACACCAGTGACACTGTACGTGGTCCCACACCAGTGACACTGTACGTGGTCCCGCACCAGTGACACTGTACGTGGTCCCACACCAGTGGGATGTTAAAAGCTCTGTACCTCAAGGTACAGTCCTTGCACCGCTACTGTTCCTTATTCTCATATCTGATATAGACAAAAATACACGTCACAGCTTCGTGTCATCCTTCGCAGATGACACAAAAATCAGCATGAAAATTACCTCTGCTGAAGACATTGAAAAACTACAAACAGATGTCAACAAAGTTTTCGATTGGGCAGCAGAAAATAATATGATGTTTAACAGTGATAAATTTCAGGTACTTAGGTACGGCAAAAATGAGGATCTGAAACATAATACAGGGTACAAAACACAATCAAATCTTCCCATAGTAGAAAAACAGCATGTCAAGGATTTGGGAATAATGATGTCCGACGATCTAACGTTTAGGGAGCATAACCAAGCAAATATCGCATCAGCCAGAAAAATGATCGGATGGATTACGAGAACTTTCAAATCCAGGGATCCCATCACAATGGTTGTACTCTTCAAGTCACTTGTGTTGTCCCGTCTCGAATACTGCTCAGTACTCACTTCCCCCTTCAGAGCAGGAGAGATTGCTGAAATAGAGGGAATACAGAGAACATATACGGCACGCATAGACGAGATAAAACACCTAAATTATTGGGATCGTCTCAAAGCTCTCCAAATGTACTCTCTAGAAAGGAGACGAGAGAGATACCAAATAATATACACGTGGAAAATACTGGAGGGCCAGGTCCCAAATCTACACAGTAAAATAACAACGTACTGGAGTGAACGATATGGAAGAAAATGCAAGATTGAACCAGTGAAGAGCAGAGGTGCCATAGGCACAATCAGAGAACACTGTATAAACATCAGAGGTCCGCGGTTGTTCAACGTCCTCCCAGTGACTATAAGAAATATTGCCGGAACAACCGTGGACATCTTCAAGAGAAAACTGGACTGTTTCCTAAGAGAAGTCCCGGATCAGCCGGGCTGTGGTGGGTATGTGGCTCTGCGGGCCGCTCCAAGCAACAGCCTGGTGGATCAAACTCTCACAAGTCGAGCCTGGCCTCGGGCCGGGCTTGGGGAGTAGAAGAACTCCCAGAACCCCATCAACCAGGTATCAACCAGGTATCAACCAGTGACAGTGTACGTGGTCCAACCCCAGTGACACTGTTCGTGGTCCCACACCAGTGACAGTGTACGTGGTCTTACACCAGTGATACTGTACGTGGTCCCACACCACTGACAGTGTACGTGGTCTTACACCATTGACATTGTATGTGGTCCCACACCAGTGACAGTGTACGTGGTCTTACACCAGTGACAGTGTTCGTGGTCAAACACCATTGACACTGTACGTGGTCCCACTCCACTGGCACCGTACGTGGTCCCACACTGGTGACACTGTACGTGGTCCCACACCAGTGACACTGTAAGTGGCCCCATACCACAGGCACTGTACGTGGTCCCACACCAGTGACAGTGTACGTGGCCCCACACCAGTGACACTGTACGTGGTCCCACACCAGTGACACTGTACGTGGTCCCATACCAGTGACAGTGTACGTGGTGCCACACCAGTGACACCATACGTGGTCCCACACCAGTGACACTGTACGTGGTCTTACACCACTGACACTGTACGTGGTCCCACACCAGTGACAGTGTACGTGGTGCCACACCGGTGACACTGTACGTGGTCCCACACCAGTGACACTTTATGTGGTCCCACACCAGTGACAGTGTACGTGGTCCCACACCAGTGACACCGTATGTGGTCCCACACCAGTGACACTGTACGTGGTCCCACACCAGTGACAGTGTACGCGGTTCCACACCAGTGACACTGTACGTGGTCCCACACCAGTGACACTGTACGTGGTCCCACACCCGTGACACTGTACGTAGTCCCACACCAGTGACAATGTACGTGGTCCCACACCAGTGACAGTGTACGTGGTCCCACACCAGTGACACTGTACGTGGTCCCACACCAGTGACACTGTACGTGGTCCCACACCAGAGACATTTTACGTGGTCCCACACCAGTGACAGTGTACGTGGTCTCACACCAGTGACACTGTACGTGGTCCCACACCAGTGACACTGTACGTGGTCCCACACCAGTGACACTGTACGTGGTCCCACACCAGTGACAGTGTACGTGGTCCAACCCCAGTGACACTGTTCGTGGTCCCACACCAGTGACAGTGTACGTGGTCTTACACCAGTGACACTGTACGTGGTCCCACACCACTGACAGTGTACGTGGTCTTACACCATTGACATTGTACGTGGTCCTACACCAGTGACAGTGTACGTGGTCTTACACCAGTGACAGTGTACGTGGTCAAACACCATTGACACTGTACGTGGTCCCACTCCACTGGCACCGTACGTGGTCCCACACTGGTGACACTGTACGTGGTCCCACACCAGTGACACTGTAAGTGGCCCCATACCACAGGCACTGTACGTGGTCCCACACCAGTGACAGTGTACGTGGCCCCACACCAGTGACACTGTACGTGGTCCCACACCAGTGACACTGTACGTGGTCCCATACCAGTGACAGTGTACGTGGTGCCACACCAGTGACACCATACGTGGTCCCACACCAGTGACACTGTACGTGGTCTTACACCACTGACACTGTACGTGGTCCCACACCAGTGACACTATGTGGTCCCACACCAGTGACAGTGTACGTGGTCCCACACCGGTGACACTGTACGTGGTCCCACAACAGTGACACTTTATGTGGTCCCACACCAGTGACAGTGTACGTGGTCCCACACCAGTGACACCGTATGTGGTCCCACACCAGTGACACTGTACGTGGTCCCACACCAGTGACAGTGTACGCGGTTCCACACCAGTGACACTGTACGTGGTCCCACACCAGTGACACTGTACGTGGTCCCACACCAGTGACACTGTACGTAGTCCCACACCAGTGACAATGTACGTGGTCCCACACCAGTGACAGTGTACGTGGTCCCACACCAGTGACACTGTACGTGGTCCCACACCAGTGACACTGTACTTGGTCCCACACCAGAGACATTTTACGTGGTCCCACACCAGTGACAGTGTACGTGGTCTCACACCAGTGACACTGTACGTGGTCCCACACCAGTGACACTGTACGTGGTCCCACACCAGTGACACTGTACGTGGACCCACACCAGTGACAGTGTACGTGGTCCAACCCCAGTGACACTGTTCGTGGTCCCACACCAGTGACAGTGTACGTGGTCTTACACCAGTGACACTGTATGTGGTCCCACACCACTGACAGTGTACGTGGTCTTACACCATTGACATTGTACGTGGTCCCACACCAGTGACAGTGTACGTGGTCTTACACCAGTGACAGTGTACGTGGTCAAACACCATTGACACTGTACGTGGTCCCACTCCACTGGCACCGTACGTGGTCCCACACTGGTGACACTGTACGTGGTCCCACACCAGTGACACTGTAAGTGGCCCCATACCACAGGCACTGTACGTGGTCCCACACCAGTGACAGTGTACGTGGCCCCACACCAGTGACACTGTACGTGGTCCCACACCAGTGACACTGTACGTGGTCCCATACCAGTGACAGTGTACGAGGTGCCACACCAGTGACACCATACGTGGTCCCACACCAGTGACACTGTACGTGGTCCCACACCAGTGACAGTGTACGTGGTCCCACACCAGTGACACTGTACGTGGTCCCGCACCAGTGACAGTGTACGTGGTCAAACGCCAGTGACACTGTACGTGGTCCAACACCAGTGACACTGTACGTGGTCCAACACCAGTGACAGTGTATGTGGTCTCACACCAGTGACAGTGTACGTGGTTTTACACCAGTGACACTGTACGTGGTCCCACACCTTTGGCACTGTACGTGGTCCCACACCAGTGGCAGTGTAAGTGGTCTTACACCAGTGTCACTGTACGTGGTCTTACACCAGTGACACTGTACGTGGTCTTACACCAGTGACACTGTACGTGGTACCACACCAGTGACACTGTACGTGGTCCCACACCAGTGACACTGTGCGTGGTCTTGCAGCACCGGCACTGTACGTGGTCCCACACCAGTGACAGTGTACGTTGTCTTACAGCAGTGACACTGTACGTGGTCTTACACCAGTGACGTTGTACGTGGTCTTACACCAGTGACACTGTACGTGGTCCCACACCAGTGACGCTACGTGGTCTCACACCAGTGACACTGTACGTGGTTCTGCAGCACTGTCACTGTACGTGGTCCCACACCAGTGACAGTGTACGTGGTCTTACGCCGGTGACATTGTACGTGGTCCCACACCAGTGACACTGTACGTGGTCCCACGCCAGTGACACTGTATGTGGTCCCACACCAGTGACACTGTACGTGATCCCAAACCAGTGACAGTGTACGTGGTCCCACACCAGTGACAGTGTACGTGGTCTCACACCAGTGACACTGTACGTGGTCCACACCAGTGACAGTGTACGTGGTCCAACCCAGTGAAACTGTTCGTGGTCCCACACCAGTGACAGTGTACGTGGTCTTACACCAGTGACACTGTACGTGGTCCCACACCACTGACAGTGTACGTGGTCTTACACCATTGACACTGTACGTGGTCCCACACCAGTGACAGTGTACGTGGTCTTACACCAGTGACAGTGTACGTGGTCAAACACCATTGACACTGTACGTGGTCCCACTCCATGGCACCGTACGTGGTCCCACACTGGTGACACTGTACGTGGTCCCACACCAGTGACACTGTAAGTGGCCCCATACACAGGCACTGTACGTGGTCCCACACCAGTGACAGTGTACGTGGTCCCATACCAGTGACAGTGTACGTGGTGCCACACCAGTGACACCATACGTGGTCCCACACCAGTGACACTGTACGTGGTCCCACACCAGTGACAGTGTACGTGGTCCCACACCAGTGACACTGTACGTGGTCCCGCACCAGTGACAGTGTACGTGGTCAAACGCCAGTGACACTGTACGTGGTCCAACACCAGTGACACTGTACGTGGTCCAACACCAGTGACAGTGTATGTGGTCTCACACCAGTGACAGTGTACGTGGTTTTACCAGTGACACTGTACGTGGTCCCACACCTTTGGCACTGTACGTGGTCCCACACCAGTGACAGTGTAAGTGGTCTTACACCAGTGTCACTGTACGTGGTCTTACACCAGTGACACTGTACGTGGTCTTACACCAGTGACACTGTACGTGGTCCCACACCAGTGACACTGTACGTGGTCCCACACCAGTGACACTGTGCGTGGTCTTGCAGCACCGGCACTGTACGTGGTCCCACACCAGTGACAGTGTACGTTGTCTTACAGCAGTGACACTGTACGTGGTCTTACACCAGTGACGTTGTACGTGGTCTTACACCAGTGACACTGTACGTTGTCCCACACCAGTGACGCTACGTGGTCTCACACCAGTGACACTGTACGTGGTTCTGCAGCACTGTCACCGTACGTGGTCCCACACCAGTGACAGTGTACGTGGTCTTACACCGGTGACATTGTACGTGGTCCCACACCAGTGACACTGTACGTGGTCCCTCGCCAGTGACACTGTATGTGGTCCCACACCAGTAACACTGTACGTGGTCCCACACCAGTGATAGTGTACGTGGTCCCACACCAGTGACACTGTACGTGGTCCCACACCAGTGACAATGTACGTGGTCCTACACCAGTGACACTGTACGTGGTCCCACACCAGTGACAATGTACGTGGTCCTACACCAGTGACACTGTACGTGGTCCCACACCAGTGACAGTGTACGTGGTCCCACACCAGTGACACTGTATGTGGTTCCACTCCAGTGACACTGTACGTGGTCCTACACCAGTGACACTATACGTGGTACCATACCAGTGACAGTGTACGTGGTCCCACACCAGTGACAGTGCACGTGGTCCCACACCAGTGATCGTGTACGTGGTCCCACACCAGTGACACTATACGTGGTCCGACACCAGTGACACTATACGTGGTCCCACACCAGTGACAGTGTACGTGGTCCCACACCACTGGCACTGTACGTCGTCCCACACCAGTGACACTGTACGTGGTCTTACACCAGTGACGCTGTACGTGGTCCCACACCAGCGACAGTGTACGTGGTCCCACACCACTGGCACTGTACGTGGTCCCACACTGGTGACACTGTACGTGGTCCCACACCACTGGCACTGTACGTGGTCTTACACCAGTGATACTGTACGTGGTCAAACACCAGTGACACTGTACGTGGTCCCACTCCACTGGCACGGTACGTGGTCCCACACTGGTGACACTGTACGTGGTCCCACACCAGTGACACTGTAAGTGGCCCCACACCACTGGCGCTGTACGTGGTCTCACAACAGTGACACTGTACGTGGTCCCACACCAGTGACAGTGTTCGTGGTCTTACACCAGTGACAGTGCACGTGGTCCTACACCAGTGACAGTGTACGTGGTCAAACGCCAGTGACACTGTACGTGGTCCAACACCAGTGACAGTGTACGTGGTCCCACACCAGTGACGCTGTACGTGGTCCAACACCAGTGACAGTGTATGTGGTCTCACACCAGTGACAGTGTACGTGGTTTTACACCAGTGACACTGTACGTGGTCCCACACCACTGGCACTGTACGTGGTCCCACACCAGTGACAGTGTACGTGGTCTTACACCAGTGTCACTGTACGTGGTCTTACACCAGTGACACTGTACGTGGTCTTACACCAGTGACACTGTACGTGGTCCCACACCAGTGACACTGTACGTGGTCCCACACCAGTGACACTGTACGTGGTCTTGCAGCACCGGCACTGTACGTGGTCCCACACCAGTGACAGTGTACGTTGTCTTACAGCAGTGACACTGTACGTGGTCTTACACCAGTGACGTTGTACGTGGTCTTACACCAGTGACACTGTACGTGCTCCCACACCAGTGACGCTACGTGGTCTCACACCAGTGACACTGTACGTGGTTCTGCAGCACTGTCACTGTACGTGGTCCCACACCAGTGACAGTGTACGTGGTCTTACACCGGTGACATTGTACGTGGTCCCACACCATTGACACTGTACGTGGTCCCACGCCAGTGACACTGTATGTGGTCCCACACCAGTGACACTGTACGTGATCCCAAACCAGTGACAGTGTACGTGGTCCCACACCAGTGACAGTGTACGTGGTCTCACACCAGTGACACTGTACGTGGTCCCACACCAGTCACACTGTACTTGCTCCGACACCAGTGATAGTGTACGTGGTCCCACACCAGTGACACTGTACGTGGTCCCACACCAGTGACACTTACTTGGTACCACACCAGTAACACTGTACGTGGTCCCACACCAGTGATAGTGTACGTGGTCCCACACCAGTGACACTGTACGTGGTCCCACACCAGTGACACTGTACGTGGTCCCACACCAGTGACACTGTACGTGGTCCTACACCAGTGACACTGTACGTGGTCCCACACCAGTGACAGTGTACGTGGTCCCACACCAGTGACACTGTATGTGGTCCCACTTCAGTGACACTGTACGTAGTCCTACACCAGTGACACTATACGTGGTCCCATACCAGTGACAGTGTACGTGGTACCACAACAGTGACAGTGCACGTGGTCCCACACCAGTGATCGTGTACGTGGTCCCACACCAGTGACACTATACGTGGTCCGACACCAGTGACACTATACGGGGTCCCACACCAGTGACAGTGTACGTGGTCCCAAACCAGTGACACTGTACGTGGTCCCACACCAGTGACAGTGTACTTGGTCCCACACCAGTGACACTGTACGTGGTCCCACACAAGTGACACTGTACCTGGTCCCACACCAATGACTCTGTACGTGGTCAGACACCAGTGACACTGTACGTGGTCCCACACCAGTGACAGTGTACGTGGTCCCACACCAGTGACACTGTACGTGGTCCCACACCAGTGACACTGTACGTGGTCCCACACCAGTGACACTGTACGTGGTCCCACACCAGTGACACTATACGTGGTCCCACACCAGTTAAAGTGTACGTGGTCCCTCACCAGTGACACTGAACGTGGACCCACACCAGTGACACTGTACGTGGTCCCACACCAGTGACACTGTACATGGTCCCACACCAGTGACACTGTACGTGGTTCTACACCAGTGTCACTGTACGTGGTCCCACACCAGTGACACTGTACGTGGTCCCACACCAGTGACAGTGTACATGGTCCCACACCAGTGACACTGTACGTGGTCTTATACCATTTTTTTTTATTATTGTCTACCACAGACGTGGCCACACATTAACAATGCTAACCAGTATATATACATTTTCTTCTGTCCTCCATGGACAGGGTTAGAGATGTGTTAAACATATAGTTCAAGGGTTTATTGAACAATCAACCACAGGAGGTGATTCGGTGCTTTTAAAATGCTAAGCTAACGTACATACGTATATACATAGATACAAAGATTTACGTATGCCCTACATAGAGTGTTCGATGTCTCTTTTACATAGTGTCATTAATGTGCATTTACAAATGTGAAATGTAATTCTGATCAGTTTCCATATAGTTTATACATATACATATACATACACACACACACCAAGACCTGGGGTTGATATCACGCCAGACCTGTCCCCTGAAGCTCATATCAAGAGGATAACATCAGCAGCATATGCCAGGTTGGCTAACATAAGAACGGCCTTTAGAAACTTGTGTAAGGAATCTTTCAGAACATTATATACCACATATGTCAGACCAATCCTGGAGTATGCGGCTCCAGCATGGAGTCCCTATCTAGTGAAGCATAAGACTAAACTGGAAAAGGTTCAAAGGTTTGCCACCAGACTAGTACCCGAGCTGAGAGGTATGAGCTACGAGGAGCGACTGCAGGAATTAAACCTCACTTCGTTGGAAGACAGAAGAGTTAGGGGGGGACATGATCACCACATTAAAGATTCTCAGGGGAATCGACAGGGTTGATAAAGACAGACTGTTTAACACAAGGGGCACACGCACTAGGGGACACAGGTGGAAACTGAGTGCCCAAATGAGCCACAGAGATATTAGAAAGAACTTTTTTAGTGTCAGAGTGGTTGACAAATGGAATGCATTAGGAAGCGATGTGGTGGAGGCTGACTCCATACACAGTTTCAAGTGTAGATATGATAAAGCCCAATAGGCTCAGGAAACTGTACACCTGTTGATTGACGGTTGAGAGGCGGGACCAAAGAGCCAGAGCTCAACCCTCGCAAGCACAACTACGTGAGTACAACTAGGTGAGTACACGCACATGTACGTACATATACATATATACATACATATATACTCACACTCATGCATTCACATACATTTGTCTGACAGGGTGAGATAGCTGATAGGGAAACTAGTGTGCAATTACGCACTTAATCACTGAAGGTGATGAAGGTGCTTTTACATGCTCAGGTTATATAGTTACATCACATATATACATTGTATAATGGATACATTACATGGTTAATCTTGGGTACAAGTCCAATATATCATCAAGTGTTCCAGTACTCATATAGTAATTACACACTTCAGCATACCTTAGCCCAGGGGGGCGAAAGTCAGTCAATATGGGTATAATGTTGAAGAGAGTGTATGTTTTCTCTTTCACAAAGTGAAATACCAGTGCGAGTGACAGTGTACGTGGTCCCACACCATTGACACTGTACGTGGTCCCACACCAGTGACAGTGTACGTGGTCCTACACCAGTGACACTGTACGTGATCCCACCCAGGATACTTCTCTCAGCTTCGTGGATGGTAACTTGGTACATGGTAACTGTGATTGATATCTTATAGTCATTGATAGCACCTGATCTGTGATCTGGGAGTTATCTTGGGAACGCAGCTCGGGTGGCTATCTTACTGTGGTAATAATGCAATGGCGGCTTACACTGAGCGTCCTACAAAACACAACATTCCCCGACAATGGTAAAATATTTATTGTTTCCTTGTTATCTAATTTACTCAGTGATTATTCCGTCTGGGCTTGGTACGTCCATAATGTGTATATGTACGTTTGTGGCCCACAGGGAGCAGCGGAGGATACTTACACAGTGGCCACAGCTTCTGAAGGAGCACCCAGATGCCCCCCTCCTCCCCACAGCTGGTGAAGGAGCACCCAGATGCCCCCTCCTCCCCACAGCTGGTGAAGGAGCACCCAGATGCCCCCTCCTGCCTACAGCTGGTGAAGGAGCACCCAGATGCCCCCTCCTCCCCACAGCTGGTGAAGGAGCACCCAGATGCCCCCTCCTGCCTACAGCTGGTGAAGGAGCACCCAGATGTCCCCTCCTGCCTACAGCTGGTGAAGGAGCACCCAGATGCCCCCTCCTGCCTACAGCTGGTGAAGGAGCACCCAGATGCCCCCTCCTGCCTACAGCTGGTGAAGGAGCACCCAGATGCCCCCTCCTGCCTACAGCTGGTGAAGGAGCACCCAGATGCCCCCTCCTGCCTACAGCTGGTGAAGGAGCACCCAGATGCCCCCCTCCTCCCCACAGCTGGTGAAGGAGCACCCAGATGCCCCCCTCCTCCCCACAGCTGGTGAAGGAGCACCCAGATGCCCCCTCCTGGCCACAGCTGGTGAAGGAGCAGCCAGATGCCCCCTCCTGGCCACAGCTGGTGAAGGAGCACCCAGATGCCCCCTCCTCCCCACAGCTGGCCTGCCCCGCCTGCAGAATTTACCTTCACTACTTCTTGCTGGAAAATTTATATCATTTGGGATGAAAATTTTGGATGTTTTCTTAAAATTGCTAAGAATAGTTACCACTCATATATGATCAGTTGTCTACTCACTTTGTTACCAAAAGTATACTCACCATCACAGCAGTACTCATCATGTTGCCCGAAGTATAGTTAGCATAATACCAGTACTCATCATGTAAACCCAGGTGTACCCAGCGTAACTGTTTTACACTCTGTGTGACGGAACGGAAAGCCTTGCCCTCGGCTAAGGTGATTTGAACACGTCCAGTAAGCTTCCTATCATTGACAACTGTGAGCAGTTTGGACAGTTCTCTCTAATTAAGCATGGAATGGCATAAATACAGTACTTTGAACAATAATTCTCAAGAAACAAACTTAGCAGCGAAGGAAAAATATCAAAACAATACCTTACTCTGTGACAATAGTTGTTTAGAGTAATAAAGTAGCGTTATTTTCTAGGACAAAGGTTGTTGATACTTGAACAATAGTTAGCTGCAGTCAGACGCTTGTTGGCTGTACTGGGACACTTGTTGGCTGTACTGGGACACTTGTTGACTGTACTGGGACACTTGTTGGCTGTACTGGGACACTTGTTGACTGTACTGGGACACTTGTTGACTGTACTGGGACACTTGTTGACTGTACTGGGACACTTGTTGACTGTACTGGGACACTTGTTGACTGTACTGGGACACTTGTTGACTGTACTGGGACACTTGTTGGCTGTACTGGGACACTTGTTGACTGTACTGGGACACTTGTTGGCTGTACTGGGACACTTGTTGACTGTACTGGGACACTTGTTGGCTGTACTGGGACACTTGTTGACTGTACTGGGACACTTGTTGGCTGTACTGGGACACTTGTTGACTGTACTGGGACACTTGTTGACTGTACTGGGACACTTGTTGACTGTACTGGGACACTTGTTGGCTGTACTGGGACACTTGTTGACTGTACTGGGACACTTGTTGACTGTACTGGGACACTTGTTGACTGTACTGGGACACTTGTTGACTGTACTGGGACACTTGTTGACTGTACTGGGACACTTGTTGGCTGTACTGGGACACTTGTTGGCTGTACTGGGACACTTGTTGGCTGTACTGGGACACTTGTTGACTGTACTGGGACACTTGTTGACTGTACTGGGACACTTGTTGACTGTACTGGGACACTTGTTGACTGTACTGGGACACTTGTTGACTGTACTGGGACACTTGTTGACTGTACTGGGACACTTGTTGGCTGTACTGGGACACTTGTTGACTGTACTGGGACACTTGTTGACTGTACTGGGACACTTGTTGACTGTACTGGGACACTTGTTGGCTGTACTGGGACACTTGTTGACTGTACTGGGACACTTGTTGACTGTACTGGGACACTTGTTGACTGTACTGGGACACTTGTTGACTGCACTGGGACACTTGTTGGCTGTACTGGGACACTTGTTGGCTGTACCTGGACAATAGTTGGATGTACTTGGACAATAGTTGGCTATATAGAGGGCAATAGTTGTCTATATAGAGGACTATATAGAGGACAATGCTTGGTTGTTCTAGGACAATAGTTGTCTATATAGAGGACTATATAGAGGACAATACTTGGTTGTTCTAGGACAATAGTTGGCTATATAGAGGACTATATAGAGGACAATACTTGGTTGTTCTAGGACAATAGTTGGCTATATAGAGGACTATATAGAGGACAATACTTGGTTGTTCTAGGACAATAGTTGGCTATATAGAGGACTATATAGAAGACAATAGTTTTCAATATAGAGGACAATACGTGGCTGTTCTGGAACTAAACTTGCTCTTGTAGGACAACAGGAAGCTGTCTTGTACAGCTGTTCACCATACTAGGTCAATAGTTGGCCTACTTGGGACAGTAACTGGCTTTACTGGGACAACAGCTGTCTGTATTACTACAATAGCTGCCAGTACTAGTACAGTAGCTGCCAGTACTAGTACAGTAGCTGCCAGTACTAGAACAATAGCTGCCAGTACTAGGACAATAACTGCCAGTACTAGGACAATAGCTGCCAGTACTAGTACAGTAGCTGCCAGTACTAGAACAATAGCTGCCAGTACTAGGACAATAACTGCCAGTACTAGGACAATAGCTGCCAGTACTAGTACAGTAGCTGCCAGTACTAGAACAATAGCTGCCAGTACTAGGACAATAACTGCCAGTACTAGGACAATAGCTGCCAGTACTAGTACAGTAGCTGCCAGTACTAGAACAATAGCTGCCAGTACTAGGACAATAACTGCCAGTACTAGGACAATAGCTGCCAGTACTAGAACAATAGCTGCCAGTACTAGGACAATAGCTGCCAGTACTAGGACAATAGCTGCCAGTACTAGGACAATAACTGCCAGTACTAGGACAATAGCTGCCAGTACTAGGACAATAGCTGCCAGTACTAGTACAGTAGCTGCCAGTACTAGTACAGTAGCTGCCAGTACTAGTACAGTAGCTGCCAGTACTAGTACAATAGCTGCCAGTACTAGGACAATAACTGCCAGTACTAGGACAATAACTGCCAGTACTAGGACAATAACTGCCAGTACTAGGACAATAGCTGCCAGTACTAGGACAATAGCTGCCAGTACTAGAACAATAGCTGCCAGTACTAGGACAATAACTGCCAGTACTAGGACAATAACTGCCAGTACTAGTACAATAGCTGCCAGTACTAGGACAATAGCTGCCAGTACTAGGACAATAGCTGCCAGTACTAGGACAATAGCTGCCAGTACTAGGACAATAACTGCCAGTACTAGGACAATAACTGCCAGTACTAGGACAATAACTGCCAGTACTAGGACAATTTTTGACTGTACTAGGACAATAGCTACCAGTACTAGGACAATTTTTGACTGTACTAGGACAATAGTTGCCCATCTGAACAAAAAGGAAATGCATCTTGTACCATGTATACAGCAAGGACAATGGCTGACTACATGCTGAGCACACAGTTCAGTAGTTAACAGTTATATCTTATTAACTGTTAATTCTATACATGAAACAAGTTATTTGCGAAGGCAAGAGAACAATGTATGAAGCAACACAGGTACCATTAACTTCTTAGGTAAAAGTCTGTAGACAACCATTAACTTGTAAGGTAACAGTCTGCAGACAACCATTAACTTGTAAGGTAACATTCTGCAGACAACCATTAACTTGTAAGGTAACAGTCTGCAGACAACCATTAACTTGTAAGGTAACAGTCTGCAGACAACCATTAACTTGTAAGGTAACAGTCTGCAGACAACCATTAACTTGTAAGGTAACAGTCTGCAGACAACCATTAACTTGTAAGGTAACAGTCTGCAGACAACCATTAACTTGTAAGGTAACAGTCTGCAGACAACCATTAACTTGTAAGGTAACAGTCTGCAGACAACCATTAACTTGTAAGGTAACAGTCTGCAGACAACCATTAACTTGTAAGATAACAGTCTGCAGACAACCATTAACTTGTAAGGTAACAGTCTGCAGACAACCATTAACTTGTAAGGTAACAGTCTGCAGACAACCATTAACTTGTAAGGTAACAGTCTGCAGACAACCATTAACTTGTAAGGTAACAGTCTGCAGACAACCATTAACTTGTAAGGTAACAGTCTGCAGACAACCATTAACTTGTAAGGTAACAGTCTGCAGACAACCATTAACTTGTAAGGTAACAGTCTGCAGACAACCATTAACTTCTAAGGTAACAGTCTGCAGACAACCATTAACTTGTAAGGTAACAGTCTGCAGACAACCATTAACTTGTAAGGTAACAGTCTGCAGACAACCATTAACTTGTAAGGTAATAGTCTGCAGACAACCATTAACTTGTAAGGTAATAGTCTGCAGACAACCATTAACTTGTAAGGTTAATGGTTGTCTGTAGACAACCATTAACTTGTAAGATAACAGTCTGCAGACAACTATTAACTTGTAAGGTACCAGTCTGCAGACAACCATTAACTTGTAAGGTAACAGTCTGCAGACAACCATTAACTTGTAAGGTAACAGTCTGCAGACAACCATTAACTTGTAAGGTAACAGTCTGCAGACAACCATTAACTTGTAAGGTAACAGTCTGCAGACAACCATTAACTTGTAAGGTAACAGTCTGCAGACAACCATTAACTTGTAAGGTAACAGTCTGCAGACAACTATTAACTTGTAAGGTAACAGTCTGCAGACAACCATTAACTTGTAAGGTAACAGTCTGCAGACAACCATTAACTTGTAAGGTAACAGTCTGCAGACAACTATTAACTTGTAAGGTAACAGTCTGCAGACAACTATTAACTTGTAAGGTAACAGTCTGCAGACAACCATTAACTTGTAAGGTAACAGTCTGCAGACAACTATTAAGTGGTAAGGGAAAATAATTGACGGTCTTCATAATACACAACAAATTTGCCTTAAAACTTGTTTAACTCATCCTAACTTTAATGTGAAATTAACGATCTGTAACCATGAAGCAAATGTTAACAACCGTCAATTACTTTATACGATTGACAGGTCACAATTCCTCATCGTTTTATAACAACCACAAGACCTTGGCCACACCATGGGACTGATCACAGGCCACACCATGGGACTGATCACAGGCCACACCATGGGACTGATCACAGGCCACACCATGGACTGATCACAGGCCACACCATGGGACTGATCACAGGCCACACCATGGGACTGATCACAGGCCACACCATGGGACTGATCACAGGCCCACCATGGGACTGATCACAGGCCACACCATGGGACTGATCACAGGCCACACCATGGGACTGATCACAGGCCACACCATGGGACTGATCACAGGCCACACCATGGGACTGATCACAGGCCACACCATGAGTCTGATCACAGGCCACACCATGGACTGATCACAGGCCACACCATAGGACTGATCACAGGCCACACCATGAGTCTGATCACAGGCCACACCATGGGACTGATCACAGGCCACACCATGAGTCTGATCACAGGCCACACCAGTAGTGTAAATGAGGACTAGAACCGGGCGCGCCATCTGCTAGATGGACCCCCCGGGGACTAGAACCGGGCGCGCCATCTGCCAGGTGAAGCCCCTAGCGACTAGAGCACCGTGCAGGGATTTTCCCGGAAGTTGGGGCGTGTCGGACGCGTGTAAGCATCTGGTGTTTGGGTATGTGGTCAGGGAAGATTGTGGTCATGTTGTTGGGGAGTATGTAGGGCTATGTGGTATGTGCTAAAGTAAGAGGTATGTGGATATGTTGTTAAGAGTAAATGAATATGTATGTTTGTTTTCCATAGACTTAAGCATGTGTATAGATAATGTTTATGTTATTAAAGACTATGTATGTATTGCTATGCGTCTAGAGTATGAGTGCTCTAGATGACCCAACATATGTTGTTGGGGTAGGGGAGGGACAGGGGTGAGGGAGGGAGGGGATAGGGAGTCTGAGGGAGAGTGAGGGGACCTCCCACCTATGGCGTGAGTGTTTAGAGCCATTTTGTGGTTTGTCAGCTTCCGTTGGGTAGGGGATGGAAGCTATGTGCTTGGTATGCGGACATGTGGAGGGGGGGGACCCCCCAATACCTGAGAGGGGGCAGGGAGTTAAGACGAGAGAAGGAGGGGAAAGTGAGGGGACATCCATTATCCATGAAGTGCCAGGAGGGTAGGAGAGAAAGAAAGAGGCAGACAGACAGACAGACAGACAGACAGACAGACAGACAGACAGACAGACAGACCGGAGGGTAGGAGGAGAAGGGAGTGGCAGCAGGAAGTGAACCATTAACCTTAAGTACTTTTCGATGTCTTAGAGTGGACTGAGAGATGCTCTCCCCCAACAGGCCATCACCTGTCAACCATCAATCAATCACTTCTCATTTGACTGGAAACGTTTCTCTTTTCTAGCATAGATGGCGTCATATCTCCCCTCAGCAGAGATTATATGCAATAAAACGGGGAAAGTAAACCCATTATATAAATTATTTATTTTATTAAACACTTAAGCGATTTACAACGATAATAATAATAATAATAATAAGCTGGTCATCCTAGCCAATCATCCAATCTGTAGACAGATAGATTGGGAGTCCTTCATCCAACCCATTGATCCTTCCCAGCACGCTAGTCTACCGGTCAATCTGTAGAAAGGGAAAAAAGGTTATAAGTTTTTGTTGTCAATGTTGTAAAAATAAAACACAGACATTATTATGTTCATCATTCAATCCTAACATAAAGTATTACTCACCTCACTATCATCCTACCAACTTCGTCACACAACGTTTCACACTCAGCATCATTGCCGTTTAAGCAGAAAGTTAGCTTACACACAGGCATTTTCATCTGAGCATAATTGAATTTCAACACTTTTTCATCATTCTTGCGAAATTGTCCATATTTAAATGCTCATCAAAGTGAAGCAGGGCATCCTCCAAGCCTAGTCTGGAAAAATGATAGGCAAAATAAACGGCGTAATTCCCACAGAAATAACTATTCAGGGATTGAATCCTTTTCTTCATAATATATAGGACATAGTCTTGGAAGTAGGACATAAACTCTTCGAAATATCTTGAATAAGATCCAATTGCAGGATTAGCGTAACTGTCTAGTATAACTATCTCGCTTCTACCTTCTTCTTATTTACATAGAATGTTATCCAGTGTCCCATTTTATTACGTGAACCAGACTCCAGAGTGTTGATTATGAACACCACAGGTCTTTTTTTATGTATTTTTGTCACTATTTTCCTTACGTCATCAGCTAGGAAACATCCGAGGTAGTTTGCCTTATCGCCTAAATGCTTCTGATAGCCTCATTTATTTCCAAACAATTCATATTAATATTTATCCTCGCGTATCACAAATAACGCGACGATCTGCGTTAATGCTGATCACACCTGTTGTAGACCCGTAAACTAGAATGACTTTATTCTATCCACACCGCGTTTAAATTCCAAAGCAATCCGCAGATTACCACTTTTTTCAATCGGGATGGTGTCATCTATATCCTCAGGTTGTAAATTAAAGGCCAGTATGGTTCCACCATTCACATATGTATCATAAGACAATATATTGTCTTTATCGAAGCCTAAGGCTTGTAATGCTGTGTAATACAACTTGCGCAGTTATGAGGGAAGTCACACCCAATATTGACAATATTAGTGCTATTCTGTGATATCAATACTTTACTAAGCTCACAGTTTTCCAAATAAAGCGGGTTGCGATTATATGCACCAGACACGGCCTCCATATCAAGGATGATCATATATAAATGTTCAGGTATAACAGTCCCCCCACGGTTGGTCCATCGTTATCGAGCGCTGACCTGTGCCCAATATATACGTTTTGTATAAAGTTTTATTAAAAGTATATGTAATAGGAGAGTTGTTCTGCACCATGGCTTTATTAACGGCTACTAATCCTTCAGGGTATGGCAATACCCGATCCACCATAGTCGTGTAGACTTGATATTGTATTTAAAATTAGCGTGTTCATTATCGCTGAGTATAAGCCATTTATCAGGTGAAGTTCGAGCCGCACCCTGATGTCCACATTATCTAAAACATATTCACTAACTGATGTGACATCCAACATTAGTTTAAAACAAGTATTCACGCCACTCGTTTTCATATCAGTCATCCGTTGCTTCTCCACAGCCGAGGCGTTAGTGAAATAACCAGCTTCAATTTTACCAGGATCGACTCGGTTAAAAAACTGTGACAGTTTATCATAGCGGTTAGCCTTACACCCAGAAATCGTAGATAATAACTTTATGTATGACCAGAATGAGAATAATGAGCTGGTTTCAACTACTGTTTCGTTTAAATACACAATAGCGGATTTGAATAGAGTTTGCGATATTCCATTCACTAACGAGATGTTTTTAGCATCTCCTAAAGGTGTTGTTCCATCTTCTTCGGTTAGATCAATAGACAACTCCAAAGCTATAGATGATAAATCCACCAGTTGACCATTCACTCCCTTGATGATGAATTCCAGATATGTGTCTGTAAACTTATTATTGACCCCAGAATTCACAGGTAATACATCCACCGTTTGTCTGCTGGCAATTGTTGATTCTACCAATCGAGGGGAAAATACTTTAGGAAAGGCTTCACTAACAGCCGCGGTATAGTGTTCTAATGGCACCTGGAGGCCAAGAGCGTTATATCCGGCCATGTTCGCGCTTTAGACAACACCAGGCGAGTGAGAAGAAGTTATGACAGCACATCATTATATTTCGCTTTAGTAAAACGTTTGATGTTTACTAATTTTTTGTTTGTTTGTTTATTCTTTTTCTGCACTCTTCCGCCTATCATTTGCTTCCCACTCCTTTCAATGTTTCAACTCCGCGTTTCTTAAGAGATTGTTTGAAAGTTTGTTTGTCATTATTAATGTCGTCTAGTACGTTCTGCCCCAAGCTAAGCGCAGCCGGGGCCAGTGTTCTCATGATAAAGGGCGCCGCTCGACGTGCTATCCCGCTTAAAAAGGAAAATATTCCTCCTCCACGCGTATATCGCCTACTGCTGTTGAAAATCCGTATATCATCAGTCCCCCCACCTCTAGGAGGGGTTAACAGAATGTATAATTCCTCAACAGAGGGAGGAATAAAGTGGACACGCATTTCTCCGCTTGTTTCAGACGAATGAGGAGTGAGGGAAGCATTGTTGTTATATACCTCCTGCTACAGGACGTACATGCAAGACTGCTATGGTACACCCACGTTCATCAAAATGTATTGGGTTACCATCTTGATCCCTAATAGTGATGCTGACGCTGTCTATCATGTTGGTGTTAAGACGCACATATAGTTTTTTATTGTTACTGTTATCACTTCCATTTAGGGAGATTACATCCAAAATATTTACAGACTGGTTCCCATATCTAGTAGAAGAGATTTTATCGCAATAAACACAGAATATCAACTCCTCCTCTAGGCATTGGTGGGAATAGACATGTGTTAACTACACTCGAGGCATACTGACGTTTTGCGAATATGTCATATTCAATTTCTGGAACTAAGCCCAACACTTTCCCCAAAGCGTCCCAAATGACAATGTGACTCTACTGATGTTTTTATGCCCTGTTGCAGAGCTAAATTCTCCTCACTAATCACAGTAGTGAACTTGTTTCGATTGGAGGAAGAATCATATTTAATAAAGTGCGTTCCGTATTTAGCTGAAAATTGTTTTAATGACTTTCCTAAAAAACTCAGTTTAGCATTACTTGAAAATATGGCCTCTATTTCTGTATTAATCGTGGTATTAATTTCTTTTATAGTTCCAGCTAAAACATCAGATGATAATAAATGCTTTGAATGCATGTATCTCCCTCGCCCACTTTCTCATATGTAACGCCTACACGTATATAGGCCTCAGGATTATCACGCTTAATAACGTAATGGGAAGTGGGGAGGAGTAATTTTTGTAGACACATTTCATAACTCCTCCTGGGATCTAATTCTAGCTGGTTAAACAATCGATTTTGGAAAGATGCGGGATGTTATTTGGGAATAAATGCGTATCTGATACGCTGGTTGCGTATATCACGTGAGTGTCCATCACTCTGTCTCCTTAGACAGCTTTTTGCCGAGTAAAGCTAGCTACACATTACATACACATTTATATATACACTCACCTGTTAATATACGATCCAGGAAGCATTCCTTTTACTGTGAGGATCAATCTTTGCAGTTGCCTTTCTCTTAACAGATGGAGCCTCGTACACTTGACTGCTTGCCGTAGTATTACGGAATAAATCTCGCGGTGTAGAAGTTAGATTGAAAAACAGTTGAGCAATAGGCAGTTTATCAGGTAAAAAAACAGATTTAAGCACAGCCATTTTATGTATAATGTCGTTAATTATATGTATGCCAGATACTGGAGCCAATACATTTCCATTCAGATCCCAACGAACGATTCCACTAGCATCATAATGGTTTAGCAAGGATCTTGCATATTCATGATCTCGCACTTTCAACTTCAAATCTATTAAATGTTTTATGGAAGGGTAGTATGTAACTGAGGAGGAGGAGGAGGAGGTTTGACAGTAAGATGTTGTGCAGCAGCTTTCACAGTGGGGTAAGCTGGGCTGTGTGCAGCTTTCCGGCTGTCCACTATTTTACGCGGTACGAGATAAAAGGCTTTCATTTTACTTACTTTTACTTACTGAACATCCGTGTAATTAAACTAGCTGCAATCGGTAAAATAATGGATAAAATACTGCCTCCTCGTTTGCTGGTTAATATCTGTTTCTTAGTTGTCACAGAAGGTTTTTTACAGGCTAGTGAGCGAATAAGCAATTTATATTTTTCAACTTTTTAACGACCTTGTCAGGCACAGGCAATTTTTTTTTTAAAAAGTTATTAAAAATTTCTGATAAACAATTTATATGTGGTTTCTTCAATTTTTCAATCACTGTTTTCTCGAGGAATACTGAAGTTTTGATAATAGTTGGATCAATTCCTTGTATTTATAAACTAGGGCTTCTTCATTATAAATGTAATATTCAGCAGCATC
>WNGS01000798.1:31172-44943 GCA_020271785.1 Procambarus virginalis | reverse complement strand
TGTGGGACCACGTACAGTGTCACTGGTGTGGGACCACGTACAGTGTCACTGGTGTGGGACCACGTACAGTGTCACTGGTGTGGGACCACGTACAGTGTCACTGGTGTGGGTCCACGTTCAGTGACACTGGTAAGGGACCACGTACACTTTAACTGGTGTGGGCCCACGTACAGTGTCACTGGTGTGGGACCACGTACACTGTCACTGGTGTGGGACCACGTACAGGGTTAATGGTGTCTGACCACGTACAGAGTCATGGTGTGGGACCGCGTACAGTGTCAATTGTGTGGGACCACGTAACAGTGTCACTGGTGTGGGACCAAGTACACTGTCACTGGTGTGGACCACGTACAGTGTCATGGTCTGGGACAAGTACACTGTCACTGGTGTGGGACCACGTACAGTATCACTGGTGTGGGACCACGTACAGTGTCACCGGTGTGGCACCACGTACACTGTCACTGGTTTGGGGCCACGTACACTGTCACTGGTGTGGGACCACGTACAGAGTCACTGGTGTAAGACCACGTACAGTGTCACTGGTGTGGGACCACGTACAGTGTCACTGTGTAAGACCACGTACACTGTCACTGGTGTGGGACCACAGTACAGTGTCACTGGTGTGGGACCACACCAGTGACACTGTACGTGGTCCCACACCAGTGACAGTGTACGTGGGCCACACCAGTGACACTGTACGTGGTCCACACCAGTGACACTGTACGTGGTCCCACACCAGTGACAGTGTACGTGGTCCCACACCAGTGACACTGTACGTGGTCCCACACCAGTGACAGTGTACGTGGTCCCACACCAGTGACACTGTACGTGGTCCCACACAAGTGACACTGTACGTGGTCCCACACCAGTGACACTGTACGTGGTCCCACCCAGTGACACTGTACGTGGTCCCACACCAGTGACAGTGTACGTGGTCCCCACCAGTGACACTGTACGTGGGCCCACACCAGTGACAGTGTACGTGGTCCACACCAGTGGACACTGTACGTGGTCCCACACCAGTGACACTGTACGTGGTCCCACACCAGTGACACTGTACGTGGTCCCACACCAGTGACACTGTACGTGGTCCCACACCAGTGACACTGTACGTGGTCCCACACAGTGACACTGTACGTGGTCCCACACCAGTGACACTGTACGTGGTCCCACACCAGTGACACTGTACGTGGTCCCACACCAGTGACACTGTACGTGGTCCCACACCAGTGACATGTACGTGGTCCCACACCAGTGACACTGTACGTGGTCCCACACCAGTGACAGTGTACGTGGTCCCACACCAGTGACACTGTACGTGGTCCCACACCAGTGACACTGTACGTGGTCCCACACCAGTGACAGTGACGTGGTCTTACACCCACACCAGTGACAGTGTACGTGGTCCCACACCAGTGACAGTGTACGTGGTCCACACCAGTGACACTGTACGTGGTCCCACACCAGTGACACTGTACGTGGTCCCACACCAGTGACACTGTACGTGGTCCACACCAGTGACACTGTACGTGGTCCCACACCAGTGACAGTGTACGTGGTCCCACACCAGTGACAGTGTACGTGGTCCCACACCAGTGACACTGTACGTGGTCCCACACCAGTGACAGTGTACGTGGTCCCACACCAGTGACAGTGTACGTGGTCCCACACCAGTGACAGTGTACGTGGTCCCACACCAGTGACACTGTACGTGGTCCCACACCAGTGACAGTGTACGTGGTCCCACACCAGTGACACTGTACGTTCCACACCAGTGACACTGTACGTGGTCCCACACCAGTGACACTGTACGTGGTCCCACACCAGTGACAGTGTACGTGGTCCACACCAGTGACACTGTACGTGGTCCCACACCAGTGACACTGTACGTGGTCCCACACCAGTGACACTGTACGTGGTCCCACACCAGTGACAGTGTACGTGGTCCCACACCAGTGACACTGTACGTGGTCCCACACCAGTGACACTGTACGTGGTCCCACCAGTGACACTGTACGTGGTCCCACACCAGTGACAGTGTACGTGGTCCCACACCAGTGACACTGTACGTGGTCCCACACCAGTGACAGTGTACGTGGTCCACACCAGTGACACTGTACGTGGTCCCACACCAGTGACAGTGTACGTGGTCCCACACCATGACATGTACGTGGTCCCACACCAGTGACACTGTACGTGGTCCCACACCAGTGACACTGTACGTGGTCCCACACCAGTGACACTGTACGTGGTCCCACCAGTGACACTGTACGTGGTCCCACACCAGTGACACTGTACGTGGTCCACACCAGTGACACTGTACGTGGTCCCACACCAGTGCACTGTACGTGGTCCCACACCAGTGACAGTGTACGTGGTCCCACACCAGTGACACTGTACGTGGTCCCACACCAGTGACACTGTACGTGGTCCACACCAGTGACACTGTACGTGGTCCCACACCAGTGACACTGTACGTGGTCCCACACCAGTGACAGTGTACGTGGTCCCACCAGTGACACTGTACGTGGTCCCACACCAGTGACACTGTACGTGGTCCCACACCAGTGACACTGTACGTGGTCCACACCAGTGACAGTGTACGTGGTCCACACCAGTGACACTGTACGTGGTCCCACACCAGTGACACTGTACGTGGTCCCACCCAGTGACACTGTACGTGGTCCCACACCAGTGACAGTGTACGTGGTCTTACACCAGTGACAGTGTACGTGGTCCCACACCAGTGACACTGTACGTGGTCCCACACCAGTGACACTGTACGGTCCCACACCAGTGACATGTACGTGGTCCCACACCAGTGACACTGTACGTGGTCCACACCAGTGACACTGTACGTGGTCCCACACCAGTGACAGTGTACGTGGTCCCACAGTGACACTGTACGTGGTTCCACACCAGTGACACTGTACGTGGTCCCACACCAGTGACACTGTACGTGGTCCCACACCAGTGACAGTGTACGTGGTCCCACACCAGTGACACTGTACGTGGTCCCACACCAGTGACACTGTACGTGGTCCCACACCAGTGACACTGTACGTGGTCCCACACCAGTGACAGTGTACGTGGTCCCACACCAGTGACACTGTACGTGGTCCCACACCAGTGACACTGTACGTGGTCCACACCAGTGACACTGTACGTGGTCCCACACCAGTGACAGTGTACGTGGTCCCACACCAGTGACACTGTACGTGGTCCCACACCAGTGACACTGTACGTGGTCCTACACCAGTGACACGTACGTGGTCCCACACCAGTGACAGTGTACGTGGTCCCACACCAGTGACAGTGCACGTGGTCCCACACCAGTGATGTGTACGTGGTCCCACACCAGTGACACTGTACGTGGTCCGACACCAGTGACACTGTACGTGGTCCCACACCAGTGACAGTGTACGTGGTCCACACCAGTGGCACTGTACGTGGTCCCACACCAGTGACACTGTACGTGGTCTTACACCAGTGACGCTGTACGTGGTCCCACACCAGTGACAGTGTACGTGGTCCCACACCACTGACACTGTACGTGGTCCCACACTGGTGACACTGTACGTGGTCCCACACCAGTGGCACTGTACGTGGTCTTACACCAGTGACACTGTACGTGGTCAAACACCAGTGACACTGTACGTGGTCCCACACCACTGGCACGGTACGTGGTCCCACACTGGTGACACTGTACGTGGTCCACACAGTGACACTGTAAGTGGCCCCACACCACTGGCGCTGTACGTGGTCTCACAACAGTGACACTGTACGTGGTCCACACCAGTGACAGTGTACGTGGTCTTACACCAGTGACAGTGTACGTGGTCCCACACCAGTGACAGTGTACGTGGTCCCACACCAGTGACACTGTACGTGGTCCCACACCAGTGACACTGTACGTGGTCCCACACCAGTGACAGTGTACGTGGTCTTACACCAGTGACACTGTACGTGGTCCCACACCAGTGACACTGTACGTGGTCCCACACCAGTGACACTGTACGTGGTCCCACACCAGTGACACGTACGTGGTCCCACACCAGTGACACTGTACGTGGTCCACACCAGTGACAGTGTACGTGGTCCCACACCAGTGACACTGTACGTGGTCCCACACCAGTGACAGTGTACGTGGTCCCACACCAGTGACACTGTACGTGGTCCCACACCAGTGACACTGTACGTGGTCCACACCAGTGACACTGTACGTGGTCCCACACCAGTGACACTGTACGTGGTCGTGGTCCACACCAGTGACACTGTACGTGGTCCCACACCAGTGACACTGTACGTGGTCCACACCAGTGACAGTGTACGTGGTCCCACAGTGACACTGTACGTGGTCCCACACCAGTGACACTGTACGTGGTCCCACACCAGTGACAGTGTACGTGGTCCCACACCAGTGACACTGTACGTGGTCTTACACCAGTGACACTGTACGTGGTCCCACACCAGTGACACTGGTGTCGTGGTCCCACACCAGTGACACTGTACGTGGTCCCACACAGTGACACTGTACGTGGTCCCACACCAGTGACACTGTACGTGGTCCCACACCAGTGACAGTGTACGTGGTCCCACACCAGTGACACTGTACGTGGTCCACACCAGTGACACTGTACGTGGTCCCACACAGTGACAGTGTACGTGGTCCCACACCAGTGACACTGTACGTGGTCCCACACCAGTGACAGTGTACGTGGTCCACACCAGTGACACTGTACGTGGTCCCACACCAGTGACACTGTACGTGGTCCCACACCAGTGACAGTGTACGTGGTCCCACACCAGTGACACTGTACGTGGTCCCACACCAGTGACACTGTACGTGGTCCCACACCAGTGACAGTGTACGTGGTCTTACACCAGTGACACTGTACGTGGTCCCACACCAGTGACACTGTACGTGGTCCCACACCAGTGACACTGTACGTGGTCCCACACCAGTGACACTGTACGTGGTCCCACACAGTGACACTGTACGTGGTCTTACAGCACGACTGTACGTGGTCCCACACCAGTGACAGTGTACGTGGTTTACACCAGTGACACTGTACGTGGTCTTACACCAGTGACACTGTACGTGGTCCCACACCAGTGACACTGTACGTGGTTCCACACCAGTGACACTGTACGTGGTCCCACACCAGTGACACTGTACGTGGTCCCACACCAGTGACACTGTACGTGGTCCCACACCAGTGACATGTACGTGGTCCCACACCAGTGACACTGTACGTGGTCCCACACCAGTGACTCTGTATGTGGTCCCACACCAGTGACAGTGTACGTGGTCCCACAACAGTGACAGTGTACGTGGTCTCACACCAGTGACACTGTACGTGGTCCCACACCAGTGACACTGTACGTGGTCCGACACCAGTGACAGTGTACGTGGTCCCACCAGTGACACTGTACGTGGTCCCACACCAGTGACACTGTACGTGGTACCACACCAGTGACACTGTACGTGGTCCCACACCAGTGATAGTGTACGTGGTCCCACACCAGTGACACTGTACGTGGTCCCACACCAGTGACACTGTACGTGGTCCTACACCAGTGACACTGTACGTGGTCCCACACCAGTGACAGTGTACGTGGTCCCACACCAGTGACACTGTACGTGGTCCCACTCCAGTGACACTGTACGTGGTCCTACACCAGTGACACTATACGTGGTCCCATACCAGTGACAGTGTACGTGGTCCCACACCAGTGACAGTGCACGTGGTCCCACACCAGTGATCGTGTACGTGGTCCCACACCAGTGACACTATACGTGGTCCGACACCAGTGACACTATACGTGGTCCCACACCAGTGACAGTGTACGTGGTCCCACACCACTGACACTGTACGTGGTCCCACACCAGTGACACTGTACGTGGTTACACCAGTGACGCTGTACGTGGTCCCACACCAGCGACAGTGTACGTGGTCCCACACCACTGGCACTGTACGTGGTCCCACACTGGTGACACTGTACGTGGTCCCACACCACTGCACTGTACGTGGTCTTACACCAGTGATACTGTACGTGGTCAAACACCAGTGACACTGTACGTGGTCCCACTCCACTGGCGGTACGTGGTCCCACACTGGTGACACTGTACGTGGTCCCACACCAGTGACACTGTAAGTGGCCCACACCACTGGCGCTGTACGTGGTCTCACAACAGTGACACTGTACGTGGTCCCACACCAGTGACAGTGTTCGTGGTCTTACACCAGTGACAGTGCACGTGGTCCTACACCAGTGACAGTGTACGTGGTCCCACACCAGTGACACTGTACGTGGTCCCACACCAGTGACACTGTACGTGGTCCCACACCAGTGACAGTGTACGTGGTCTTACACCAGTAACAGTGTACGTGGTCCCACACCAGTGACACTGTACGTGGTCCCACACCAGTGACAGTGTACGTGGTCCACACCAGTGACACTGTACGTGGTCCCACACCAGTGACAGTGTACGTGGTCCACACCAGTGACACTGTACGTGGTCCCACACCAGTGACACTGTACGTGGTCCCACACCAGTGACACTGTACGTGGTCCCACACCAGTGACACTGTACGTGGTCCCACACCAGTGACATGTACGTGGTCCCACACCAGTGACACTGTACGTGGTCCCACACCAGTGACACTGTACGTGGTCCCACACCAGTGACACTGTACGTGGTCCACACAGTGACACTGTACGTGGTCCCACACCAGTGACAGTGTACGTGGTCCCACACCAGTGACACTGTACGTGGTCCCACACCAGTGACAGTGTACGTGGTCCCACACCAGTGACACTGTACGTGGTCCCACACCAGTGACACTGTACGTGGTCCCACACCAGTGACACTGTACGTGGTCCCACACCAGTGACACTGTACGTGGGTCCACACCAGTGACAGTGTACGTGGTCTTACACCAGTGACACTGTACGTGGTCCCACACCAGTGACACTGTACGTGGTCCCACACCAGTGACAGTGTACGTGGTCTTACACCAGTGACACTGTACGTGGTCCCACACCAGTGACATGTACGTGGTCCCACACCAGTGACACTGTACGTGGTCCCACACCAGTGACACACTGGTGTGGGACCACGTACAGTGTCACTGGTGTGGACCACGTACAGTGTCACCAGGGTGTGGCACCACGTACACTGTCACTGGTGTGGGAACCACGTACACTGTCACTGGTGTGGAATCACGTACAGTGTCACTGGTGTAAGACCACGTAAGTGTCACTGGTGTGGGACCACGTACAGTGTCACTGGTGTAAGATCACGTACACTGTCACTGGTGTGGACCACGTACCGTGTCAATGGTGTGGGACCACGTACACTGTTACTGGTTGCACGTACATGTGGTGGACCACGTACAGTGTCACTTGTGTGGGACCTCGTACAGTGTCACTGGTGTGGGAACACGTACAGTGTCACTGGTGTGGGGACCACGAAGTTACTTGTGACCCGTCAGTCACTGGTGTAAGATCCACGTATACACTGTCACTGTTGTGGGACCACGTACAGTGTCAATGGTGTGGGACCACGTACACTGTTACTGGTGTAAGACCACGTATCAACGGTCACTGGTGGGGGACCACAGTACAGTGTCACTGGGGTGGACCACGTACAGTGTCACTGTGTGGGACCACGTACAGTGTCACTGGTGTGGACCCGTACACTGTCACTGGTGTGGGACCAAACGTCACCAGTGTCAATGTGTGGGACCACGTACAGTGTCACTTAGTGTGGGACCCGTACAGTGTCACTGTTGTGGGACCACGTACAGTGTCACCGGTGTGGCCCACGTACACTGTCACTGGTGGGCACCACGTACACTGTCACTGGTGTGGAATCACGTACAGTGTCACTGGTGTAAGACCACGTACAGTGTCACTGGTGTGGGACACGTACACTGTCACTGGTGTAGACACGTACACTGTCACTGGTGTGGGAACACGTGCAGTGTCACTGGTGTTGGGACCACGTAAAGTGTCACTGGTGTGGGACCACGTACACTGTCACTGGTGTAGGACCACGTGCACTGTCACATGGTGTAAGACCACGAACACTGTCACTGGTGTGGGACCACGTACAGTGTCACTGTTGTGAGACCACGTACAGCGCCAGTGGTGTGGGGCCACTTACAGTTTCACTGGTGTGGGACCACGTACAGGTTGTCACCAGTGTGGGACCACGTACCGTGCCAGTGGAGTGGGACCACGTACAGTGTCACTGGTGTTTGACCACGTATATATCACTAGTGTAAGACACGTACAGTGCCAGTGGTGTGGGACCACTACAGTGTCAAGTGGTGTGGACCACGTACAGTGCCAGTGGTGTGGACCACGTACACTGTCGCTGGCTGGGACCACGTACAGCGTCACTGGTGTAGGACCACGTACAGTGTCACTGGTGTGGGACCCCGTACAGTGCCAGTGGTGTGGGACACGTACACTGTCACTGGTGTGGGACCACGTATATTGTCACTGGTGTCGGACCACGTGCATGTGTCACTGTGTGGGACCACTACACTGATCACTAGTGTGGGACCACGTGCACTGTCACTGTTGTGGGACCACGTACACTGTCACTGGTATGGGTACCCACGTATAGTGTCACTGTTGTATGACCACGTACAGTGTCACTGGAGTGGGACCACATACAGTGTCACTGGTGTGGGACCATGTACACTGTACACTGGTGTGGGACCACGTACAGTGTCACTGGTGTAGGACCAGTACAGTGTCATGGTGTGTGGACCACGTACAGTGTCACTGGGTGTGGGACCACGTACACTATCACTGGTGGGACCACGTACAGTGTTACTGGTGTGGTACCAAGTACAGTGTCACTGGTGTGGGGACCACGTACAGTGTCACTGTGGTGTGGGACCACGTACCCTATCACTGGTGTCGGAGCAAGTACAGTGTGACTGGTGTGGGACCACGTACAGTGTCATTGGTGTGTAGAGCCCACGTACACTGTCACTGGTGTGGGACCACGTACACTGTCACTGGTTTGGGATCACTGTACAGTGTCACTGGTGTGGGACCACATACAGTGTCAATGGCGTGGGACCACGTACAGTGCCTGTGTGTGGGGACCACTGTACATGTCACTGGTGTAAGATCACGTACACTGTCACTGGTGTGGGACTCACGTACAGTGACAGTGCTGCAGAACCACGTAGCCGTGTCACTGGTGTGAGATCACGTACACTGTCACTGGTGTAACACCACGTACAGTGTCACTGCTGTAAGACAACGTACACTGTCACTGCGTGTGGGACCACGTACAGTGTCCGGTGCTGCAAGACCGCGTACAGTGTCACTGTGTGGGGACCACGTACAGTGGTCACTGGAGTGGGAATACGTACAGTGTCACTGGTGTAAACCAGTACAGTGTCCTGTGTAAGGACCACGTACAGTGTACACTGGTGTAAGACACAGTACACTGTCATGGTGTGGGACCACGTACAGTCAGCCAGTGGTGTGGGACAAACGTACATGTCACTGGTGTAAAACCACTTACACTGTCACTGGTGTGAGACCACAATACACTGTCACTGGTGTTGGACCACGTACAGTGTCACTGGCGTGGGACGCAACGTACACTGTCACTGGTGTGGGACCACTTACAGTGTCACTGTTGTGGGACCACGTACACTGTCACTGGTGTGGGACCATTACAGTGTCACTGTGTGGGACCACGTATGGTGTCACTGGTGTGGCACCACGTACACTGTCACTGGCATGGGACCACGTATAGTGTCACTGGTGTGGGACCAAAGTACAGTGTCACTGGTGTGGGACCACGTACAGTGTCACTGTTGTGGGACCACGTACAGTGTCACTTGTGTAAGACCACGTAGTGTCACTGGTGTAAGACAACGTACAGTGTCACTAGTGTGGAACCACGTACACTGTTGCACTAGTGTGGGACCACGTACAGTGTCACTGGTGTTGGACCACGTACAGTGTCACTGTTGTGGACCACGTACACTGTCACTGGTGTGGGCCACAGTACAGTGTCACTTGGTGGGACCATGTACAGTGTCACTGGTGTGGGACCCACCTACAGTGTCAACTGGTGTGGACCACGTACAGTGTCACTGGTGTGGGACCACGTACACTATCACTGGTGTGGGACCACGTACAGTTTACTGGTGTGGTACCAAGTAAGTGTCACTGGTGTGGGACACCGTACAGTGTTCACTGGTGTGGGACCACGTACACTATCATTGGTGTCGGAGCAAGTACAGTGTGACTGGTGTGGGACCAGTACAGTGTCACCTGGTGTGAGACCACGTACACTGTCACTGGTGTGGGACCACGTACATTGTCACTGTTTGGGACCACGTACAGTGTCACTGGTGTAAGATCACGTACACTGTCACTGGTGTGGGACCACGTACAGTGTCACTGTGTGTGGGACCAGTACAGTGTCACTGTTGTGGGACCACGTACACTGTCACTGGTGTAGGACCACGTGCACTGTCACTGGTGTAAGACCACGAACACTGTCACTGGTGTGGGACCACGTACAGTGTCACTGTTGTGAGACCACGTACAGCGCCAGTGGTGTGGGGCCACTTACAGTTTCACTGTGTGGGACCACGTACAGTGTCACCAGTGTGGGACCACGTACCGTGCCAGTGGAGTGGGACCACGTACAGTGTCACTGGTGTTTGACCACGTATAGTATCACTAGTTGTAGGACCACTACAGTGTCAGATGGTGTGGGACCAGTACAGTAGTACACCAGTGTGGGACCACGTACAGTGCCTAGTGTGTGGGACCACGTACACTGTCGCTGGCGTGGGACCACGTACAGCGTCACTGGTGTAAGACCACGTACAGTGTCACTGGTGTGGGACCCCATGTACAGTGCCAGTGGTGTGGGACCACGTACACTGGTCCACTGTGTGGGACCAACGTATAGTGTCACTGGTGTCGGACCACGTATAGTGTCACTGGTGTGGGACCACGTACACTGATCACTGGTGTGGGACCACGTGCACTGTCACTGTTGTGGGACCACGTACACTGTCATGGTATGGGACCACGTATAGTGTCCCTGGGTAGGACCACGTACAGTGTCACTGGAGTGGGACCACATACAGTGATCACTGGTGTGGGACACATGTACACTGTAACTGGTGTGGGACCACGTACAGTGTCACTGTAGTAGGGACCAGTACAGTGTCACTGGTGTGGAAGAACACGTACAGTGTCAGTGGTGTTGGACCACGTACACTGTCACTGTGTGGGATCACTGTACAGTGTCACTGTTGTGGGACCACGTACAGTGTCACTGGTGTGGGACCACATACAGTGTCACTGTGTGGGACCACGTACACTGTCCACTGGTGTGGGACCACGTAAAATGTCTCTGGTGTGGGACCACGTACAGTGTCACTGGTGTGGAACCATTTACAGTGTCACTGGTGTGGGACCACGTACACTGTCACTGATGTGGGACCACGTACAGTGTCACTGGTGTGGGACCGCATTACACTGTCACTGGTGTGGGACCACGTACACTGTCAATGGTGTAAGACTCACGTACACTGTCACTGGTGTGGGACCACGTACAGTGTCACTGTTGTGGGACCACGTACACTGTTACTGGTGTAAGACCACGTACACTGTCACTGGTGTGGGACCACGTACAGTGTCACTGGTGTGGGGCCATGTACAGTGTCACTGGTGTGAGACACGTACACTGTCACTGGTGAAGGACCAAGTACACTGTCACTGGTGTAAGACCACGATCACTGTCACTGGTGTGGGACCACGTACAGTGTCTGGTGTGGGTCCACGTTCAGTGTCACTGGTGAGGGACCACGTACACTTTAACTGGTGTGGGACCACGATATAGTGTCACTGGTGTGGGAACACGTACAGTGTCACTGGTGTGGGACCACGTACAGTGTCACTTTGTGGGACCCGTACAGTGTCACTGGTGTGGGACCACGTACACTGTCACTGGTGTGGGACCACGTACAGTGCCAGTGGTATGGGGCCACTTACAGTGTCACTGGTGTGGGACCAACGTACAGTGTCACCAGTGTGGGACCACATACGGTGCCAGTGGAGTGGGACCACGTACAGTGTCAATGGTGTTTGACCACGTACACTGTCACTAGTGTGGGACCATCGTACAGTGTCCACCAGTGTGGGACCAGGTACAGTGCCAGTGGTGTTGTACCACGTACACTGTCGCTGGTGTAGGACAATGTACAGTGTCACTGGTGTAAGATCACGTACACTGTCACTGGTGTGGGACCACGTACAATGTCAATGGTGTAAGACCACGTACACTGTCAGTGGTGTGGGACCAAGTACAGTGTCACTGGTGTAAGATCCACGTACACTGTCACTGGTGTGGGACCACGTACAGTGTCACTGGTGTTGGACCACGTACACTGTCACTGTGTGGGACCACGTACAGTGTCACTGTGTGTGGGACCACGTTACAGTGTCCACTGGTGTGGGACCACATACAGTGTCACTGGTGTGGGACCACGTACACCTGTCACTGGTGTGGGACCACGTAAAATGTCTCTGGTGTGGGACCACGTACAGTGTCACTGTGTGGGACAACCATACAGTGTCATGGTGTGGGACCACGTACACTGTCACTGATGTGGGACCACGTACAGTGTCACTGGTGTGGACCATGACACTGTCCACTGGTGTGGGACCACGTACACTGTCAAGGGTGTAAGACACGTACACTGTCACTGGTGTGGGACCAACGTACGTGTCACTGTTGTGGGACCACGTACACTGTTACTGGTGTAAGACCACGTACACTGTCACTGGTGTGGGACCACGTACAGTGTCACTGTTGTGGGACCACGTACACTGTCACTGAGTGTGGGACCAAGTACAGTGTCACTGGTGTGGGACCAGTACAGCTGTCAATGTGTGGGACCACGTACACGTCACTGGTGAAGGACCAAGTACACTGTCACTGGTGTAAGACCACGATCACTGTCACTGGTGTGGGACCACGTACAAGTGTCACGGTGTGGGTCCACGTTCAGTGTCACTGGTGAGGGACCACGTACACTTTAACTGGTGTGGGACCACGTATAGTGTCACTGGTGTGGGAAACACGTACAGTGTCACTGGTGTGGGACCACGTACAGTGTCAATGGTGTGGGATCACGTACAGTGTCACTGGTGTGGGACCACGGTACAGTGACCAGTGGTGTGTTTCCACGTTCAGTGACACTGGTAAGGGACCACGTACACTTTAACTGGTGTGGGACCACGTACAGTGTCACTGTTGTGGGAACCACGTCAGTGTCACTGGTGGGGACCATGTACAGTGTCACTGGTGTAGGTCCACGTTCAAGTGACACTGGTAAGGGACCACGTACACTTTAACTGGTGTGGGCCCACGTACAGTGTCAGTGGTGTTGGACCACGTACACTGTCACTGATGTGGGACCACGTACAGTGTTACTGGTGTCTGACCACGTACAGAGTCACTGGTGTGGGACCGCGTACAGTGTCACCTTGTGTGGGACCACGTACAGTGTCACTGGGGTGGGACCATAGTACACTGTCACTGGTGTGGGACACGTACAGTGTCACTGTGTCTGGGACCACGTACACTGTCACTGGTGTGGGACCACGTACAGTATCACTGGTGTGGGACCACGTACAAGTGTCACCGGTGTGGCACCACGTACACTGTCACTGGTTTGGGGCCACGTACACTGTCACTGGT